>QNUK01000816.1:55396-65396 GCA_013621035.1 Clarias magur | reverse complement strand
CAAGGCCAGGAAGATCATGAAGGACCTCAGCCACCCCAGCAATGGACTGTTCTCTCTGCTGCGGTCTGGGAAGCGCTTCCGCTCCCTCAAGGCCAATACAGAGAGACTGAGAAGGAGCTTCTTCCCGCAGGCGATACGGTCTCTCAATCAAACCAACACACTGGACTAAACACTTTTGCATTTTCTTGCACACACAGAACGGACAATTATGTCAATGCACATTGCACATATATGCACATATGCACATTTTGCACACTTCAAGGACATCTTTTCACAGCCCCCTCATCTCATTAAAAAAAAAACTACCTCAAGTTTTTTCACAGACTATAGCCGTAATATATTACATCACATTCCACTTCTGACAAGAGCACATTCTTTCATACTTCAGATTTTATGTATATATATATACTTTGTTGGAATCTGTTTTATAGGTTCCTTTTGTAAAAATTATTTAAGGTCACGGAGCGGTCGTATAAGCATTTCACTGCATATCGTACTGTGTATGACTGTGTATGTGACAAATAAAATTTGAATTTGAATTTTTGATTTGAGATACAGGAAGACTGAAACATGAACAGACTGAAGCAGAGGGGACAACGAATGAGACAGAGAGAGAGTGTTAGATGGACAGAGTAGACCAGAGAGAAAGAGAGACAAAGAGTAAGACAGAGAGAGTGAGGCAGTGAGACATGTGATATGGGGAGACGGTGATACAGGGACACAGAGAGAGAGAGAGAGAGAGAGAGAGAGAGAGAGAGAGAGAGACAAAAGGACGGAGACAGGGAACAGAAGTGCAAATAACAGAGAAAGACTGAGTGATTGAGGCAGGGAGTGGGTAAGACAAGGACAGAGGCAGAGACAAAGACAGAGTGTGTGAGGGAGAGAGAGAGAGAGAGACAGCGACTGAGATAAAGAATGAAACTGAAATTGAGAGAGTGAGACAGGGACATAGAGAGAGACAGAGTGAGTGAGAGAGAGAGAGACAGAGAGAGAGTGAGACAGACAGAGAGTGAGACAGCTGCGAGTGATTCAGTGTGAGGTGGATGAAGTACACATTCTCAGTAAAAGCTGTGAAGTGACTGTGGTGTGAATAGTAATGAGCTCTGATCTTTACAGCGAAGTAAAGGACAGTGTGTGTGTGTGTGTGTGTGTGTGTGTGTGTGTGTGTTCATAAGCCTGACCTACTGTGTGTTCCTCATACTAATCCAGCCTTATGGTCATTATCTCGTTTGTGTTAGTGTTTGTACTGATCAGAAGAAAACAAGCCCTGAACACACACACACACACACACACACACACACACACACACACACACGCACACATACGCGTGCGCACACACACACACGCACACACTCGTGGTATAGTTCATACCAGTAAAGCTTTGAAACAGACTCATCCAAGGCTTTACCAGTTCGCTTTCAGTTGACTCCTCCCCTTATCTGTGATTGGTCTAAATTGGTCACATGGTTGTTTGTGTTTTTCATTTCACGCAGCAGCTTTTCAAATCATTATTTGTGTGGCTGCTGTTGATGAAACCAAGTCACTCTTACAACCCCTCATCCCCTGCGAAACCGCATTACAACGTTCAGGTGAGACTCACATGATGCTTCTGCAGCCCTGATGAACTAAATCGAGTCGGATCTTTCAAAGTTACACAGTATTTAAACAGCCGTCCAGCCGGGTGTCTAACTGGAACTCGCCTAAAAGAGGGTTGCAGAATTTGGCCCTGATTACTTACACTACGTCATGCTCATTGTGCAGAGCAAGTAAATGTACAACAACCAAACCCTATATATATATATATATATATATATATATATATATGTATGAACAAGGTCCATAAATATTGGAACAACAATACAGTTTTGGGGCGCATTCGGCCCTGTACACCGGCACACGGGATTTGAAATGAAACGCTCAGCATGTCCAAACTTTAATTCATCTTTTGATTCAAAGGGGTTGTGGCTTTAACCATTCGGCCATTTTCACACACATAGACAATGTCATTTTGGGTGGCTCATAAGTAATGGAACAAACCAACATAATTAATTTGACTGCATATTGTACTGTGTATGACTGTGTATGTGACAAATAAATTTAGAATTTTATTAATTACAAAAATAAGCATCACCTTTAATATTTGGATGAAAATCTTTTTCAGTCAGCAACCACCTGAAGTTTGGAACCCGTGGACATGACGAACGCTGACGCTTTGCGAGAGTGTTAAAAAATCCAAACTACCCCTTTAAAAGCTCCCTGTAGTCTCTCAGCAGCACAGAGGATATCTCTGTATCGCTAACTAATGTTACGTAATAAAAACATAAAACAGTCTCTTTCCTTTTTTTTTCTTTCTTTTTTTTTTTTTTATCTGCTAAAATGGTTCCTGATGAGGCTTCAGTCTCAGGATGAGGAAGTAATCAAACGCAAAATACTAGTGTTCATTCTTCACCTATACGCTGTAATGCAACGCTAATTACAACCTGCTACTTCCGTGATATTATTAATACCATGCTAAGCTCGAGGTTCGCCGCACTGCTGCGTGATATTCTCATTATGATAACACGCTTCACTTACAGCTGAGTAATGGATGCAAACACACCAGTGCAGGAACAGAGATTATTCAGCCCTCGAACTGAGACACGTGTGTGTGTGTGTGTGTGTGTGTGTGTGTGTGTGTGTGTGTGTGTGTGTGTGTGTGTGTGTGTGTGTGTGTGTGTGTGCTGTGTGTGCGAGCGTATGGAGCGCGCTGTGGAGAGTGTGCTGCGTGTGTGTGTGTAGGTGTGTGTGTGTGAACGCTGTGTGTGTGTGTGTGTGTGTGTAGAGCTGGTGACCATGTGTGTGTGTGTGTGTGTGTGTGTGTGTGTGTGTAGGTGTGTGTGTGAACGCGTGTGTGTGTGAGCGTAGGATAGTGCGGTGTGTGTGTGTGTGTGTGTGTGTGTGTGTGTGTGTGTGTGTGAGTGTGTGTGACCATGTGTGTGTGTGTGTGTGTGTGTGTGTGTGTGTGTGTGTGAACGCGTGCGTAAGTGTGTGTGAGTGTGTATGTGTGAGTGAGTGTGTTTATTTGTGTGTGTGTGTGAATGTGTGTGAATGTGTGTGAATGTGTGTGTATGTGTGTGTTTGAGTGTGTGTGTGCGCGTGTGTGTGTGTGTGTGTGTGTGTGTGTGTGTGTGTGTGTGTGTGTGTGTGTGTGTGTGTGTGTGTGTGTGTGTGTGTGTGTGTGTGTGTGTGTGCATGCTAGAGCTCCAGGACCCTGGCCACCCTACACAGGATGAGCTCTATACATCATGGAGAGACAGAAGAGAGTATAGTATAGTATAGTGTATAGTATAGTGTATAGTATAGTATATAGTATAGTATAGTGTATAGTATAGTGTATAGTATAGTATATAGTATAGTATAGTGTATAGTATAGTGTATAGTATAGTATAGTGTATTGTATAGTGTATAGTATAGTATAGTGTATAGTATAATGTATAGTATAGTGTATAGTATAGTATAGTGTATAGTATAATGTATAGTATAGTGTATAGTATAGTGTATAGTATAGTATAGTGTATAGTATAATGTATAGTATAGTATAGTGTATAGTATAATGTATAGTATAGTGTATAGTATAGTATAGTATAGTATAGTGTATAATACAGTGTATAGTATAGTGAATAGTATAGTATAGTATAGTGTAGTGTATAGTATAGTATAGTATAGTGTATAATACAGTGTATAGTATAGTGAATAGTATAGTGTAGTGTATAGTATAGTATAATATAGTGTATAATACAGTGTATAGTATAGTGAATAGTATAGTGTATAGTATAGTGTATAGTATAGTATAGTATAGTATAGTACAGTGTATAGTATAGTATAGTATAGTGTATAATACAGTGTATAGTATAGTGAATAGTATAGTATAGTATAGTGTAGTGTATAGTATAGTATAGTATAATGTATAATACAGTGTATAGTATAGTGAATAGTATAGTATAGTGTAGTGTATAGTATAGTATAATATAGTGTATAATACAGTGTATAGTATAGTGAATAGTATAGTGTATAGTATAGTATAGTATAGTGTATAGTATAGTATAGTATAGTACAGTGTATAGTATAGTGGCGCGGTGCCCTAGTGGTTAGAGGGTTCGATTCCCACCTCAGCTCTCTGTGTGCATTAGTTAACATACTGTAGGTTAATTTGCATTCCCAGATGTTCGTGCTGTGTGAATGTTTAGCGGAGGTCCGACTACAGTCATACCATAAATACTCTACTCACTGTTGGCCTCCACAGCCCCTAGTTGGACAACAGAAATTCCTAGATGGATGGATGGATGGATGGATGGAGATATATATTTGGGTAGATGCACTCAAAAAATTTTTACAACTTTATCACATTTTAGACAATTTATACTAGTATTAGCATGTTATTGTCATTCCTATAATAAACTGGACTTTACCTTATCTATGGTTTAGTTTCTTTATCTTCTGCATTTATTTCCTAATCTCTATGATCAGGGCTTTTACCTTTTATTTTTCTTATCTTTTACCCTGAACTATAGGAACTTAGTAGCTTTAAAACAAATTTGAGGTGATTAATAGACAACATCAGGAGCAAGAACAACAACTAATGGCAAGAAAAATGTTGTTTTTTTTTTTACTGGTAATATTATGAGATGATATATGAGTCATCTGATCAGATGAGAGGTGATCCACGAGTGGTGACACACAGCGTAACATCACTGTGACGTGTAATTATACGCATCACTCAGCATCCCAGGTGCTCAAGCTAACTGACCACGCCCACATTCACACCCAGTCACAGAAGCACTTTCAGCACCAACACACATCTGATAACGTCATGTCGTCTTAAACAACACGCCTCACGTCTCTGCACTAATCACTTCTAAGTCCTTCTGAATCGCCTCTGGACCGTCCGCGTCGTTCTGTTCACGGCTAACGCTTAGCTACAAAGCTAACTAGCTTCTAACACAAGGCTGAATCCCAAATCCCTCTTTAACCCCTGATCAAGGGCACCACTTGGAGCGTGGAACAAAGGAGGGTACACCCTACATAGTGCACCAGCTTTCCATTTAACACTATCTGGGGATTTGAACCCAGAACCCGAAAGTTAACGGAGCTGATATTCTAAAGTGTAATAAGTGGAAATATAAAGTAAATCTGGTGACTTTCTCAGGACTGTCCTCCACCTCCATGGTTTATTCTCCTCACTGTTTGGCTACAGAGTACCGCGAAGAGTTTGAAACTACTTTCACCTTCTCTTAATCACACTAACCAGTGTATAAAAGAGATATGACACTTGAGGTTGTGCTGTTGTATTGAATATCAGCACCTCTAGACGGAGGTTATCACACCATCTTAGCTGTGCTGACATTCAGCACAACAACACAACCTCAGTTGTGATATTGCTTAAATATAAACATAAATCTATATCATTTATACAAGATCATGTAAATATGTGATTTTCTTCTTCTTCTTTCTATAATAATAATAATAATAATAATAATAATAATAATAATGTTCCTTGACAGACAATAAATGAATAAGCGCTGTTAGAGAAGATGAACAGGTAATTATGGTGCTGGGGGTTGCTTTATGTGTGTTTGTAAGTGTGTGTGAGTGTGTGTGTGTGTGTGTGTGTGTGTGTGTGTGTGTGTGTGTGTGTGTGTGTGTGCGCGCGCACGTGTTTGTGTAGTCCCCTGAAACTGCACTCTCCCACAATCCCCCATTGCCATTCAGCGCAGTGCACCGGTGCTGTCATCCTGTCAGCAGCATCACTCGCTCCGAGCTCAGCCAAGCGCGCTCGCACACACAGCACAGGCAAATGAGAGCGGTGGACTTCAGCACCAAAACAACTGGCCTGCCTCTCTCTCTCTCTCACACACACACACACACACACACACACACACACACACACACAGCGTAGAAAATCTCATATCTGTAGTGCTCTCAGAGGACACAGTGCCATAAACATAAAACACACTAAAATACACGGTGACACATGCACACAAACACACACAAACACACACAAACACACACATGCGGTAACGCCCAATTCAAAAATGAGATTCGGACATAAACAACATGACAAACAGCCTAGAGCACGATGGATGGAGAGGAAAATGAATAAATAAATGAATAAATAAATAAATAAATAAATAAATAAAATACACTGTACCACCTCCTTAAAATGAACTATTTATGTTATATATGTTAAATTGTCAAAGTTATGGAGTTACTACGTACTGTAGCTACTCAAATGATGTCACAAAAAAAATCTTTTTTTTTTTTAAGAAACTTTTGTAAAAATTAACATTTTTCTTTTTACGTATATTAAAAAATAGAAGGAAGAAAAACCGTAAATGCTTCTTCAACTCAATGCACCAAGAAGCTTCTGTAATATTTTATAACAATACTTGTTTTAAGAGTTTTTTGCGGGAAAGGTTTTACATTTTCTAAAAGCACATCGTTGCCGTTTAGCGATTCTACTGTAGTACGAACCCGCGCCGTCCTCCGCAACACTTTTCACACACTCCTGTGAGCACAAATTACCATCATTACCGTTTACACACACTGTTTGGACATCGCGTCTAAAATAACGGAACTCACTTTTAATGTATTTCTTTTTTTTTTTTCTTTTAAAAAAAAAAGAACGAAAAATGTCAAGAACAAATCTCTAATCCGTATGAAATAAGGTTTTAATATTCCCCTGATATTGTCACTATGGTTACGGGCGATATTCAGGGCTAAATGTGTCAAACAACAAGACACAATTATCATATTGTTTAGTGCTCAAGTGTTTATCTGATTCATTATTTTCTTGCTAATTTTCCTTCTCCTCAGGTTTGACGCCGATGCAAAAAAAGAAGAAAGACACCGTCACAAGTCTAAATATCTTAAATCTGGTCAAATGTATAAAATATTTCTTATTTTAATATTAAAACAAACCAAATATAATAGAATTTTTGCTCACTTTTTTTAACTTTTTTTAGCATAAATATCCTATTAATTTGGAAAATCATTTTCTTTTTTTCTTTTTTTTAAATGCTTAAAATTACGAAAGTGATTAGCCAATCAGATCGATAAAAAAAAATGCTGAAGATTTTAGCAAAATGTGTGTAGAAATAGGTGGAATAATCTTGCATTTTAGTTTCTGCAACATTATCTTAAGAAACTGTAGATAAACTAGATTTGTTAAATCTAGTCAAAATTATTTACAAATTCTCATAAGATTACAAAAACATAACAATTACAAGATTATTACATTTATTTCTAAACATATTTTTCTATTTTTACGCTTTGTTCTATTAGCACGTAACTTCGCAAAATTGTAAACGTACTTGTCTAGCTTAAAAATAGTAAAAAAAAATTTTTTTTAAGTGCAATAATTTCGTATTTCATATAACCTTATTAAAGTAAATGGTATATTAATGTCCGTGGATTAAAGATATTTAAAATAGGTTCACTTGCTCGGTTCACTTGGTAGGTACTTGACGGATTTCGCAGTACAGTCAGTATATTAGTGTAATTTTGCCAAATATGATCTTGTGTAAAAAAGAAAAAGATGTGTAAAAAGATCTATAGTGAATCTGTAGTGAGTTCATTCAGAGCCAACAGACCCTTCGCTATAAGACTTGACATTGAGCTCTGGTGCATCCAGCTCCTATTAGCGTTCCTCCTTGAGATGCTTCTGCAACTTGATTGGAGTCCACCTGTGCCTAACTAAGTTCATTGGACATGATTAGGAAAGGCACGCACCTGTCTGTATAAGAGCTCACAGTAGATGGTGTATGTCAGAGTGAAAATAAAGCCATGAGGGTGAGGGAACTATCTGTACACCTACAAGACAGGACTGTGTGGAGCATTGAAAACACCCAAGAGCACGACAGCTTCTTCTGTCCAACAGATCTGTCCGACCCAACCAGTCTGAGTAATCAGGGATGAAGGGCCTTGGTCAAAGGAGCAATGAGAAACCCAAAGGTTAACTTTAAATGAGATTCTGAGTCCTCTCTTAATTCCTAAAAACTGGCTTTGTTTTTTCACGAGCTAGAGAATCACGTTAGTACGTCTCTACTTTCACAGCGGAATTAGCTAAAAAAAAAAAAAAAGGACACTTAGCTAAAAATGTTAGTGTCAAACAACACTGGCAAACCTCAACATGGCTTCATGATCTAATTTGGGATCAAACCATCATTACTAAAAAGCATTTGAGCTGCCTATTGCATTTTGAGTCCAGTTCTTTTTTTTTTTTTTTTTTTTTTAATGGTGGTCACAATTTTTAATTTGGTCATTATAACGCCGCCCCCCAGTTCCTGACAAAAACAGTTCTCCGTTCTTAGGGCCGGTGCTTTGGCTGTCTGAAAACGCAAAGCGCAATTGAAAATGGGCACCAGGTCCAAACTAGCTCCGGAACCACCTTGGTGGAAAAGAGGTATGTGAAAGTTCTGGACCTGAACCCATCTCTGGAGAGACCTGAAAACATCCAACATCCGTTGAACATCCAACCTGGTGGAGTGAACGATTCTGCCAAGAAGAATGGGGGGAAAAAATTCCAAAATAAAAGTGCACCAAGCGTGTACCTTCACCCACAGGCAGACTTCAGAATGTCACTGTTCCAAAGGAGCGTTAACCAAGAACCAACTCATGGGTCTGAATACTTACTGTATGGAAATGAGATCTTTATTTTTAATTATGTAACAATACGCTCCTTCAAACACCTGCTTTTACTTTGTCATTGTGGAGAACTGCGTGTAGAATGGCGAGGGCAAAAAACGGATTTTAATTCATTTTAAGATGAGAATGAAACATGGAAAATGGACAGAGGTGGAAAGAGTAAAAAGTAAAAGTACTGTTACTTCAGTGAAATGTTACTGAAGTACAAGTTAAGTTACCGTTATAAAATGGCGCGCGACCAGGACGCGATACACACACGCGAGCGCAGCCAAGCGTTTATACAAAGCAGAATATTTTGTTATTTTTCATTTTCATTCATTTGTTTTACTCAGTAGCGCACATGATTTAAAATGTAGCGAATTACAAGACTTCAAACAAAACATACTTAAGTAGAAGTAAAATTGCAGATTTTAAGTCCACAAAGAAAAAAAAAAAAAAAAACTCAATTATAGTAACGCGAGTAAACATCATCCGTTACTGTCCACCTCTGAAAATGGAAAACTGGGACGGTTCTGAAAACTTTCCGTCTGCACTTGTGTATGTAAATACACATGAATAAATATCTGCTGTACTGGATACTTCATAAGTAAATGTTTAATAGTGCAACTATAATATTAATGTACACCTTCACTCTCAAGCTTTCATTTCTTAAACTTCTTAGAAAAATATTTTTCTAAAGGCTTCTACTGAAATTATTCTGAGTGTGTATCTAATCTCTGGTTGTTGTTTTTTGTTGTTGTTGTTGTTTATTACTTCTCTGGTGTTTTCGAAGCCCTCTGAGCACTTACAGCTGTCAGGTTGTTCAGCAGATGCAGTATGTGCACGACGTTCACTCTGTCTCACCTGGCGAGTCCTTTTGAATAAGGACGTCTATCGAGTGAATGAACGTGAACGTAAACCGCAATAAAAATTCACTTAGCCGTGCTTGAAGGAAAGAAAAAAAAAGAAAAAAACGCACGAAACTTCTTCCGCCTGGTGATTTTCGGGCACTGCTCAGGCCTCGGCTCGGCTTTCATGCGGAGGAGGTTTATGCAGTGCTTTACAATTTAAAACACAATGGTTGTGGGAATGTGTGTGTGTGTGTGTGTGTGTGTGTGTTTGGATTTACGTAGAAGTGGATTTGCTGCTCGGCTTCTCTCAATTTTCTTGCATTCCCATAAACAAGAGACCGGGCTAAGAAGCTAGACATGCTCAGCCTGGCGGAAACATGTTTCCTGAGTCTGCAGAGGAAAAAGGATCTCAGGAAATCAAATATGAGCCGCGAAGATAAAAAATAAAATTGCAGGATCGTTTACAGTTTATTTATTTATTTATTTAT
>QNUK01000816.1:20000-53093 GCA_013621035.1 Clarias magur | reverse complement strand
TGTTTAATATAAAAATATTCATAATCACATTCATTACCTGAGCACGTAACACCAGCATCTTCGCCGTATTTACAGTTGTGTGTTCCAAATCCATCATGAGAGCACTCTGCAATGGTGCTTTCTGTTCCAAAACACTCAACATCATCCATCCATATTCGTCCACTTCCCTGACCAAAATAAGCCCTGTGATGAGCCTTTAGAGCCTCACCACATCCAAGCTGTCTACACACCACCTGTGCATCCTTAATGCCCCACTTATCATGACACACTGTTCCCCACTGGTTCTTATAATAGACTTCCACTCTACCAGAGCAGGAGTGACTGCCACCAACAAGTCGTACTGTAACGGCATCTAAGACAAACAGCAAAATGTATGGTGATATTAGAAACATGACAGAAATACACAAGAAAAATGAAATTTATAGCAATTTGCAGTGTAGAAGGTAGTTTAACGGTTGGTAGGTACATTTGGAAACATCTTTAATAAAATGTATGTAACTAATTACTTCAAATTTTATGAGTTTTGCCAACTTATTCGGGTTTACAGTGTGCTCAGTCGACATTTTTACTTTTTAAATCTTTCATTTTAAAAGTTCGACAGACATTCTCCCGAAGCTCTCCAGAACATTTAAAGAGCCAGGAGGTCAGTGAAATATCAGCTTGGACAGGCAGAGTTCTCCGTAAACAGCGCCGGTTTGATCGTAATTTGCTCTAAACACACCTTCATCTCGTGTACTTTCTGGTGAAGTGTCACTGCGTGAGCTGGTTTGTTTTCCACGTCAGCGGCGGTACTTGTACTCTCTCCACTCATCCCTCGCTCTTGAGAACACTGAGATCAGCCGGGTCGCTCTAGGTGTAGTGACACGAGTCATTAACGATCATACGCAATGTTAACGACTTTCCGTTTAGCTGTGCTCAGATCAGGTACTAAATCCCGGAAATTGCTGCTGATTCGGGGTTTACGTTCTCTACCCGTGTAGTCTGGTTTCATCAGCACTCCAGCGTCTACAGGTCAATTCTGAGGTTGTTTCTCATCTAAATTGGCAGAGGATTGGTAAAATAAATCTAAACTGGTCTTTAAACAACCAGCCTGGCTGACGAGACCAATTATAGATGAGTAAACCGGTGACAAGATGATGGCATCCCACAGAGTACCAAAGTAGCACAAATTCCTGAAATGCTGGTCATGATAGAAAGGTACCAGAAGACCCGGTGCGCCACGTCCCGCCACTTACAGGGAGCAGCAGGCAAAGAGCTCAAGGCCACCAACCCAACGAATGAACAAATGAACGATTAAAAAAAAAACTTGAACAAATATTCTCAAACCCATAAGATAGGCACACGCACGTGCTCCTAAACGCGACTTCAAAATTTTGGTCATCAAATGTTCTACTGAAAGTTCTTTATCTCAGCGTTTGGAAGAAAACACCAGATCCCAGTCCGATCTACAGAACCCCACCCATGTCATGCACTGCTTACATTTTGGCTCAGCAGTAGCTCATTTATATAGACACTGGAGCAGAAGGAGTTTGAGGTATGAAAAAATTCATCATCTGATGGATATTTCAGCTGGGGCATTAACACACACACACACACACACACACACACACACACACACACACACACACACTGAGCTCTGAGACCTGTGTAAGTTTGTTAAAGAAATAGTGACCTCCTGGACCTTTAAATATCAGAGTGAGTTGAGTTTCGTCTGCATTAACATGGAGATCTAGTGATAATGTGTTTAACAGAATCTCATCTAATCCCACTTGTGTACAAAAACTCTGAAAAACAAAAATGTTTTAGAAGATTTTCCAAACAAGGCATTTGAGGAACGCTTTTCTGAACAGAGTGGCTCCAGGAACATTTAGTCGAGCGCTGGAGGACTGGAGTGTGTGGACGGTTCCTTATAAATAGTCCTGGCTCTGGTCTGAGAAAATAAATCAGTGTCTGTCAGTCACAACGCTGTCTTTGGAAGCTAACATTCGGCAGATCAAGGCTGAAAGATAGAAAGTGTGTGTGTGTGTGTGTGTGTGTGTGTGTGTGTGTGTGTGTGTGTGTGTGTGTGTGTGTGTGTGTGTGTGTGTGTGTGGATTTAAGGGCATGAGAGGACTCTGGAGGCCCGTGGTCAGACTCTGGCCTTATGTTATTTTTATTCCACCATCAATCATGTCATCAGCTTTAATCAGGCCTGAGAGAAAGAGAGCGACAGAGAGAGAGAGAGAGAGACAGACAGAGAGACACACAGAGAGAGAGAAAGAGAGAGAGAGAGAGCGACACAGAGAGAGAGAGAGAGAGAGAGAGAGACAGACAGAGAGACAGAGAAAGAGAGCGAGACAGACAGAGAGACAGAGAGAGAGAGAGAGAGACAGAGAGACAGAGAAAGAGAGCGAGACAGACAGAGAGACAGAGAGAGAGAGAGAGAGACAGAGAGACAGAGAAAGAGAGCGAGACAGACAGAGAGACAGAGAGAGAGACAGAGAGACACAGAGAGAGAGAGAGAGAGACAGAGAGAGATAGAGAGCGAGACAGACAGAGAGACAGAGAGAGAGAGAGAGAGAGAGAGAGAGCGACACAGAGAGAGAGAGAGAGAGACAGAGAGAGATAGAGAGCGAGACAGACAGAGAGAGAGAGAGAGACAGAGAGACACAGAGAGAGAGACAGAGAGAGAGAGAGAGACAGAGCGCGAGAGAGAGAGACAGAGTGCGAGACAGAGCGCGAGAGAGACGGAGTGCGAGACAGAGAGAGGAGGCGGAGTTTCGGGGTGAATTGAGACTGGCGTGTAGTGACATTGACAATGGCATGAACACTGCTGCTGAAGATGCTGCTGCACTAGTTTACTTGGAGATGACATGACAAGTAGCTTTCTCTCTTTCTCTCTCTCTCTCTCTTACACACATACACACACACACACACACACACACACACACACACACACACACACATGCCATACTCATACGCATACACATGATAAATAAATATATAACAGCACTCTGACAGTTTGATTGGCGCACAATTATTTCTGATAAAAGCTCTTCCACCAAAACTAGTGTTCAGTTTCCAGTCACTATTAAAGTGAGGAATAAAACGCAGCGTGAGGGTCGTGACGACAGGCCGAGGCTGATTACTCTCCTAAGACTGCACATGCAGCTTTACTGTACAGCCAATCAATAAGCGATTTATAATTCTAGTTTAATGTTTGATCCCTAAAATGTATGCCAAGTTAGCTAGATGTAAACGATAGATAGATAGATAGATAGATAGATAGATAGATAGATAGATAGATAGATAGATAGACAGATAGACAGATAGATAGACAGATAGATAGATAGATAGATAGATAGATAGATAGATAGACAGATAGATAGACGGATAGATAGATAGATAGACAGATAGATAGATAGATAGATAGATAGATAGATAGATAGATAGATAGATAGATAGATAGATAGATAGACAGATAGACAGATAGATAGATAGATAGATAGATAGATAGACAGATAGACAGATAGATAGATAGATAGATAGATAGATGACATTTACCAGCAATAGTGTCTTATACTAAAATTCCTTTCATAAAAATGTGCTTTTATTTGTGACCAAAAAGCTTGTAAAAGTCCACAAATAAATAAATTGAAATTAAATTACTTTAATATATATATATATAATTGCACTGGGTTTTAGTTAGGGGTCTCAGTGTAATGGAATGTGAATACAAAGCACATCATTAGTTTTTTTTATTTTTATTTTGAAATCCATTTATCATTTTCCTTCCACTTCATAATTACTTTGCACATAATAGTACATTTGTGTTTGTGGTTGTAATGTGACAAAATGTGGAAAAGTTCAAGGGGTACTTTTGCATATATATATATATACACGTGGACAAAATTGTTGGTACCCTTCGGTCAATGAAAGAAAAACTCACAATGGTCACACAAATAACTTTAATCTGACAAAAGTAATAATTAAAAACAAAAATTCTATGAATGTTAACCAATGAAAGTCAGACGTTGCTTTTCAACCATGCTTCAACAGGATTATAAAAAAAAAATGAACTCATGGAACAGGCCTGGACAAAAATGATGGTACCCCTAGAAAATACTGAAAATAATGTGACCAAAGGGACATGTTAATTCAAGGTGTGTCCACTAATTAGCATCACAGGTGTCTACAATCTTATGTCAGTCAGTGGGTCTATATATATAGAGAATGGGTCGTCACTGTGTTGTTTGGTGACATGGTATGTACCACACTCAGCATGGACCAGAGAGCTGAAGGAAGAGTTGTCCAGGGGTCGAAAGAAAATTATAGACAAGCATGTTAAGGTAAAGGCTATGAGACCATTTCCAGCAGACTAGATGTTCCTGTGACTACAGTTGCACGCATATTAGTCCAGAGGCCCAAGATCCATGGGACTGGCCAACCTCCTGGGGCGGTAGCCAAGGGAGGAAAATTCAGACTGGAATATGCCAAACTACATGTTGACAAGCCACAAAGCTTCTGGGAGAATGTCCTATGGACAGATGAGACAAAAATGCAACTTTTTGCCGAGGCACATCAGCTCTATGTTCACAGGCAGAAAAATGAAGCATATGAAGAAAGAACACTGTCCCTACTGTGAAACATGGAGGAGGCTCTGTTATGTTCTGGAGCTGCTTTGCTGCATCTGGCACAGGGTGTCTTGAATCTGTGCAGGGTACAATGAAATCTCAAGACTATCAAGGGATTCTAGAGAGAAATGTGCTGGCCAATGTCAGAAAGCTGGGTCTTAGTCGCAGGTCATGGGTCTTGCAACAGGACAATGACCCAAAACACACAGCTAAAAACACCCAAGAATGACTAAGAGGAAAACATTGGACTATTCTAAAGTGGCCTTCTATGAGCCCTGACCTCAATCCTATTGAGCATCTTTGGAAGGAGCTGAAACATGCTGTCTGGAAAGGCACCCTTCAAACCGGAAACAACTGGAGCAGCTTGCTCATGAGGAGTGGCCCAAAATACCTGCAGAGAGGCGCAGAAGTCTCATTGACAGTTGCAGGAATCGTTTGATTGCAGTGATTGCCTCAAAAGGTTGTGCAACAAACCATTAAGTTAGGGGTACCATCATTTTTGTCCAGGCATGGTTGAAAAGCATTCATTAAATTCTTATTTATTATTACTTTTGTCAGATTAAAGTTATTTCTGTCACCATTGTGAGTTTTTCTTTCATTGACCGAAGGGTACCAACAATTTTGTCCACGTGTGTATAAGACTTTCTAATTTTATTTTTATTTATTTGCTTGGTTTTCCTTTATAGGGAGCTCAGATCTTGTGTCACCGATCAGTACCACAACTAAAGCATTTCATGACTGTATTTATTGTGATGAAAGTAGCATAGTCAAAAGTATCTGCATTCGATTTCACTAAGAGGTCCAATTCATATAGATTAGTCTCCAAAATTAAACTAGACGTTTGATATGCTGTGCTTTACACTTTAAATTTTTGTGATTGGAGAGGCTAGTTTCCTTAAGGGGAATAACTTTTTATCTCATCTTTGATAAACGGTGGAACATGAGACAGTATAATTTTTTTAGAAGGAGCACGAAGAGGAAGAAGTGAATTTTGAAATACTAATCTGCTTTACTCTACTTTTGTCATGCACACTCAAAACACGACCTGCACGAGGACCCGGAAATAGTACGGTCGCGATCCAGGAAGCATAAAAGGAGACAAAATGGTGCTTCACATCCCTCAGTCATTGAGTTCGCCCATGCCCATGCCTTTGCTGATGCTACGCCGACTATTCCGTGAGTACTCACGGATTCGGGTTGCTTCTTTGATTGAGAGTGTGTTGCTAGAACGCATAAGAGAGTTCTTAAACTAAACGCGTGGTTATCCTGCCTAGTTGCGCTGCTTCTGCGTTTGGGTTTATGATCCACGCTACACGGGCTAACTGCTAAGGCTGTTCTGTTTATCCTTCAGTTGCTCCTGACAGAATGACTGAGCCAAAAGCAGTAAACCCAGCGGAGTTTGCTCGCCTGTGTGATGTGGATGACAAACATGCCGAAATCAACAATAAGCTCCGCGGTGAAGTCACGTCTCTCTGGAAGGACCTCCAAGACGTTGCGGCCTTGCGCAGCGAGGTGGCGGAGCTATGGCAGGAGAACGCAACACTCCGCGGGGTGGCTGCTCAGTCGGCTGTTGCCACACCCCCCTCACCCCCTTCTTCTGATGTTTTCATTGCTCTACCGGATAAGTGGGATGGCACAGATGGGAAATGCAGTGTCTTTCTAACCGCATTGGATCTTGTGTTTGAGTTCAATTCTACCAGATACTCCACAGACTGACTGCACGTTGCGCTTCTCGTCTCGTTGCTATCTGGGCAGGCAGTTGAGTGGGCCATGGCGGTTCTCCGATCACATTTAGACACTGCTTATTCATATGGAGAATTCATCCATCAACTAAAACTAACATTTGAACATCCTGCTGCTGAGGTGGAGACCGATATGAAATTGTACCATCTGCCGCCCATCACACCATCCTTTTCACACGCCACATCTGACCACCACCCTTCACCACCACCGCTATGGTACCCACCGGATCTCCACCGGATGGTACCCACCGGATCTTTATTGACTCATATGCCAAAAGATTGGGGTTGGAGACTGAAGCATTACCCCAGCCAGTTCGAATTACATCTGTCAACGGTCGGCCCCTCTCCTTCCGGCTACATTATCGCTCTGACTCAACCCATCACCCTCATCGTCAACCAACACCAGGAAACAGTCCTATTTCACCTCACCTCCTTCTCCTCCACCCATCATCCTCGGACACCCCTGGCTTCTGCAGCATGATCCTCTCATCTCATTGTCTTAAAACCAGATCCTCCAATGAGGGCTGACCTGTCTCGAACTCTGCCTGTGGGCACTGGTGAGGACATGCTCTAGGGAGTCCGATGCCCCTGATGTCGACACCAACGCCATCCCCGCTGCTTATCAGGACCTGGCTGAAGTCTTCTGCAAAAAAATGCGCAACCCACCCTTCTCCTCATCGCCCCTACGACCTGGCTATTGAGCTTCAGCCAGGTTCTGTTCCCCCACGTGGCCGTGCAGGCGATGGAGGAATATGTATCCTCAGCTCTCCACCAAGGCACCATCCGACCCTCCTCCTCGCCCACAAACGCAGGCTTTTTCTTTGTGAAGAACAAATTCGGCAAACTACGTCCCTGGGGCTATGTCAGGGGCTCAATAACATCACCAGAAAAAACCGACACCCATTGCCTCTTACCAACTCTACCCTGAATGCCCTCTCTGGTGCCACCATTTTTACAAAGTTTGACCTCTGGAGCACCTACAACTTGGTGCGTATCAGAGAGGGCGATGAGTGGAAGACGGCATTCATCACCCCCACTGGGCATTACGAGAGTTTAGTCATTCCATTTGGTCTTTGTAATGCACCACCAGCTTTTCAACATTCCATCAACGACGTTCGCCGGGACATGTTCGGCCGATGGGTAATCGCCTACCTGGATGATATCCTTATCTACTCTCACACCATGGAAGAACATGTTCAACACGTCAGAGCGGTTTTTAAGAGGTTGCTTGCTCACCAGCTGTACTGTAAGTTGGAGAAATGTGCTTTTCACGAGCGCTTCACCACATTCCTGGGCTTTGTCATCTCATCCCAGGGTGTCGCCATGGACCTGCAGAAGCTAGCAGTTGTACATCATTGGCCCCTACCCAAGACTCTCAGACAGCTTCAAGGGTTTCTTGGGTTTGCGAACTACTATCGTTGCTTTATCCAGGACTACAGTACAGTTGCAGCACCGTTAACTGCTCTGACTCGGCCCTCGTCTCATGACTTCCACCTGAACACTACTGCCATCTTTGCCTTCCACTAGTTCTGCTGTCGATTCACCACCGCCCCAATTTTTTCTACACCCAGATGCAAACAAACCATTTGTTGTGGAGGTGGACGCTTCGGATGTGGGCGCCGGGGCTGTTCTCTCCCAACAAGGTCCAGACCAGAACAGCTACACCCTTGTAGTTTCTTCTCCAAAAAATTTTACGCCACTCAGCAGTGATACGGGGTAGGGGACCACAAGCTGCTGACCAGTGGGCATTGGAAGAATGGAGACACTGGCTCCAGGGCGCCAGGGAGCCATTTATTGTCTGGACCAACCACCAGAATCTCATCACCATCCGTAACCTCAAACAACTAAATCCAAGGCATTTTAATTGAGGTGGGCTCTGTTTTCTGCATTTTAGTTTAGGTGGGCTCTGTTCTTTAAACATTAAGACTTCCACCTATCATACCGCCCGGGGTCAAAGAACCCTGCGCCTGTTCTTCCCCTCTCCAAGATCTTCGCCCCACTATGTTGGGAACTGGAAACGGCTAAGGCTGTTCTGTTTGTCCTTCAGTTGCTTGTGACAACTTTAAAACATCTTGTTGAACTTATTAACCAAATTTATAAACATTACTATTGTGTTTTTCATACATAAGGTGGACATGATGTTAATATGTCTCACCATCCCAAGCAGCATTTTTCTACACTCAAACTAAACAAAATCCTCACGCTGTGTAGGCACGTTAACTTTTAATACACCAAAGTGCCACAATGTGCTGAAACGCACATGCACACACACCCTTTTCAACACTCTTTGCAATCCACTCAGTACAAATAATAAACTACACACATTGATCAAAGTTTTTACATCACTTGCAAAAATTGCTTACTGTACATTGCTCCACTCGCTCGTCCACACTTGTGAATGCGCACAAGGAGAGAGAGAGAGTTGATTTTGAATTTTATACACACTTGTGGAACAACTTAAGGAAACCTATTTACAATATATATTTTTCGCCACTCATGTTGCATGGGCAGACAGAGGGGTGACTTGAACCATGATGCCTCGCACTCATATGCCGTTTTTTGTAAGTGTCCTTACGAGTGGTTTTCTTGATGAGGAACCACCACTACCATGTTCATCTGGGAGGCAAAGTAGATACTGTATTCATACACTTGACCTGCTCTCCCACCGCAACTAGCACCTCTTTAAACCTTGTTCTCTGGAACACACCATTCCGAAGAGACAAAGTCTAACACCAACCTCAGAGACTATGGTGCCTTGCTTACTTTAGTAGTACATGGATGCTAATTTTAAAATTATATTACTGATCTGCAGGAATGAGTCCTAAAGTGAAGCAGGTCCATTCCATTGTCTCTGTCAAACAGATGATGATGAATTAACTGTAACACTGTTAAATTATTGAACTTTTATATTGCACTGAATGGATTTGCTATATGTTTGGATACTTAATCAATTTCTATAACAGCAGATCTGACAGTAGTTCAAGCTGCAATGCATTTTTATAATAATGAGTGTGAAAGCGTGGTGTGTGTGCAATGTGTGTGTGTGCAATGTGCTTGTTGCTGTGAGCTATTTTTTCACATACTGATGTGTGAACTTCAATATGTGAAAAGTGGAACTTGTGTCTATCTTAAAAGCATCAGACAAAATGTTTTAACAGCTTTAAGAATGACATTAAATATAAGGAAATATTATGCATCGGTGCAAAGTATACATTATTATAACACAATTATGATATTATTTATAACTCTGACAAGCGTATCAGTCATGTGAGTGAGTATTGCAATTAAAATGTCGTCACACTTTGAACACAAGAAGCCACTGATGCTCTTCCTCTGATGTGTGACTTCCTCTAACTGCATTTACTGACAGCAGCACATTTAATTCCCTATACAGAGTACAGAGTCTCAGCCTGTCAGTCACGTCCACACAGAGACACAGACATTTCATGTTTTAGTGAGACTTTTATAGATTAAATATGTTTTGCTGTTCTTCTTCTGAGATGGTAGTAGTTATACTCAAGATTGAGGACAATGTTAAAATTCAACACAGGCTATGATTTAGTTGTGCTGTAGAATCTATGCGATGCACTATTCAGCCACTAGATTCATCCATTTGAGATTCAATCAGTGAAAAAAAATAGTTATAACTTCTATCAATGTTAATAGGAAAAAAAATAAACAAACATATACACATATATAAACATATACATCATTATAAAACAACAATGTTATTTTAGTATGTGTATAACTGCTGGACTTTAACAAGAGAACGTTTTGACCACAAGAAGACAGTTATGTTCCTTTTTTAATGTGTAACTTCCTTTACTGACAGCGGAACATTTAATTTAGTGTACACTAGGAAGAAGTGCAGCAGTTCATGCGTGCTCAGACAGAGACACAGTAATTTAGTGTTTTAGTGAGTCTTCTATAGATTAGAGATGGTTCAGCGTTCTTCTAAGCAACGGGAAATGGTGGTGGATATCTATGAGAGTGCAGAGGCTGTTAGAGGTCATGACCCCAAGCCTGAAGACAATGTCACAAAGGGAGACCCAGACACAGCACCACACACGGGTAAGTGTTTAGGTTTGCAAGGCTTTATGAAGTGTTTCCACATGCTGGGAGATGCAGTAATTTAGGATTTTATAGATTAGTGTGTTTCAGTGTGCATGATACTAATAATATATATAACAATATATGTATTTATATTGCATACACAGAGTGAGACACAAAAAACTAAAAACTTAAAACTTAAACTAAAGTAACAATGTTCAATTTGCCCATC
Source organism: Clarias magur (assembly GCA_013621035.1). Classification (NCBI taxonomy): domain Eukaryota; kingdom Metazoa; phylum Chordata; class Actinopteri; order Siluriformes; family Clariidae; genus Clarias; species Clarias magur. Next base: position 42,456 of record QNUK01000816.1, on the reverse strand, counting down.
AATTTGCACCGATAGACCTACACTGCCTTCTGCCAGTTCCCGAAGTGAACATTCACAGCCATTAGTGCTTGTGTGTGTAAATATTTGGGTATCTGAAGAACCTACCAGCCCACAAACTATGGAATTAAACAACTGTCTGTGTTCCATTCACCAGTTTAAAGTGTGCTCCCTTCCCTACTCCCTGCTCCTTATGTGGGGAATGTCAGAACCCAGAATGAAAATTTCAGCATTAGGATCACCTTGCGACGTTACCAATATAGAGATGACCGCTTCCTACTGAAATTCAATATTGAATATTTATTGAAACAAAAACGGATGCATCCGTCTGAAACATATACTATTGTAATGTGTATACTGTAACTCGTAAATAAATTATTAGACTAATTTGCATAATGTATGGAAAAATAATATTGTGCAACTTGTACAGATACTCGTCTATATAATGGTAATGGGTTAAACATATTTTAAGGCAGGATTTTAAACAACCTCCTCTTCACTAACACTTCTCTCTACATAGGTTATGATTTAGTTGAGTTGAATACTCAGAAGTCTAGTGCACTATTCAGCCATTTGAGATTCAACCAGAGAAAAGATAACGTAGTTGCATCCAAAACTGTTGTTACTTGCGCAGTATATGTATCAATATATCAGTTCTATATTCAAAGGTTATAGATAAAAATATATGTTTTTAAACCGAATATTTTTTGTTTATATGCAGTTCATAGCATGTGCTTTTTTATGTTATGCCATGTGGATAATACTGAGATGTATTTAAATTACATATACAGAGTGAGACACACAAAGCTAGTCAACTTTCTATTGCTGATTTTTGCCCACCAGATTACACTAACAGGCGTACATTGCCTTCTGACAATTCCCTGAACACTCACAGCAATCATCAGCAGTGCTCTCTCTGTTCTGTATTATTAAGGAGTCCACCTCTCATCTGGTTTATGACCACCAAAAACTTCTTAATATTCATCTTGTTAAAAACAGAATCCTCTCTCTTCTCCATTGCTATCAGGAATGCCCACTTATCTCTGACACACTGGTTTCACTGTTTAGGATGAGATGTTATAGATACCGAAATGTAGCTGTAGGTACAGTGCGGCGAATAAGTATTTGATACACTGCTGATTTTTCAGGTTTTCCTACAATGATCTCAATTAAGACCAATCTCACTTTGATAGTTCAAGACGTGATTGGTCATATTTTGGTCAAACTAATATACGAGTCTCACCTTTTAAGTTGCATTACTGAAATAAATGAACTTTTGCACGATGTTCAAATTTGTTTGAGTTTCCCCTGTAGGTACACCTCAACTGTGAGAACCAGAATCTAAAAAAAAAAAAAAAAAAAAAAAAAGCCAGAAAATCACATTGTATGATTTTTAAATAACTAATTTCCATTGTATTGGATAAAATAAGTATTTGATCACCTACCAACCAGCAAGAGTTCTGGCTCTCTCACACACACCCGCCCCCCCCCCCCCTCTCCTGTCACGGGTCTAGCTGGTTGTAGTGCTAGACCGGCTGATGGTGTTGCCGTGGGCATGAAGGTAGGCATGAAGGCAGAGGGGTGTGCAAACTGAGTCTTTATTTAAACAGACAACTCAAAAAGAGAACAAAGGAACTAAAACAAACTCAAACTAAAATTAGGGCTCAGGAAAAACACAGGAACAGGAAGGGATCTGGACACAGGGAACCAGGAGCTGACACAGGGAACCAGGAGCTGACACAGGGAACCAGGAGCTGACACAGGGAACCAGGAGCTGACACAGGGAACCAGGAGCTGACACAGGGAACCAGGAGCTGACACAGGGAACCAGGAGCTGACAGAAGGACTAGGGATGAGGAAACATGGAGCCAGAGCTAACTAAAGACACAGAGGGGAACTAGAGACAGGGACTGGAGACTGGAGAGACAGGACTGGAGGCACAGAGACTGGAGAGACAGGACTAGACAGGAGACAGGGCTAGACAGGAGACAGGGCTAGACAGGAGACAGGGCTAGACAGGAGACAGGGCTAGAGGCACAGAGGCTGACAGGAACTAGACTAGCTGGGTTAGTGAGGTTAGTAGCTACATGTTGTACTGGGGACACTGGAGGCTGACCTAACCGGGTTAGTGGCTAATGGGGCTAGTATTGACCTAGGGGACCAGAAGACAAAAGGCAGGGCACACATGAGGCTATACCAAACTAGCGGCTAACCTACTAGTGACCAGAACCACTAGCAGTCACTCCCACTAGAGATTAGCCTACTGGAGGCTAACCCTACTAGGGGCTAACCCTACTAGCCATCAAGGCCTACTAGCGGCTAACCCTGCTAATGGCTAAGTCCTCATGTGGCTACATATACTAGGGAAAAGACCAGAAGGCAAAACAGTACTTACACTGTACACAGGAGGAGACACAGCCTAACTACACAGTGAACAAAGCAGCTCCATGAATCCACAGACACAAGGAACATCAAGGAAACAAAACTAGAGCCCTCTGAAAACAAAGGTTACAAAACATAAACTTAATGTAACAAAAAGGAATGCCCACATGACTGTAATACAAACAATTACAAACACTCAACAACAAACACCAATAAACAATGCTCAACCCAGTTTCCCAGAACAAACTGCTATTTATAGGAAGTTTTAATGAGCCACCTCAGTTCAGGTGAGCCTCATCACCTGACTGAGGTGCCTTCTGGGAAACTGAGTCAACCAACAGGAACTACACAGAAAGACAGACAGACATGAACAGTGACCTCTAGTGGAGGTTCCTAACACAGTGTCACAAGCAATCATTTGCAACAAGGAGGAGCTTTAAAGCTAGAGAGCAGAAAAATAAACAAAAAAAAACTAAACTTTAAAGCAAAGTCTTAAAGCAGAGCAACAGCGAGGAGAAACTTTAATAAAAAAAGACAAAAACAAAGGATAACCAAAAGTTTGAAACAAACAACAGATTAACACAAAACAGTTATAGCAAAACAGGGTTTTAGCAACCAGCCAACCATAAGTAGGTAGGAAGAGCTTCACTTATCCTGATACACTAACAAAACCTTAATTTATTTATTTATTTATTTTTAAATCTCACTAATTGTGTAGGACTGTGGTTCTAGCAGTCCTTTAAAGTTATTATTTAGAAACAGCTACAAACAAGTATATAAATAAATGAATAATAAATGAACACCAGCACATTGGCATGGTTCTTCACTGTGGCCTTGCACCTCCTGGGTATTAAGTCTCATCTCAAGCATTTTTAATGATAATAAAACTGAAGTGTTCGTATTTGAATCCAGTGGAGCCTCTATTGACACTTTTAGAGAGAGTAATTTATGTTCCCTTTAATCATTAGTAAAATCTGGATGTTTTATTAAATGCTAATTTTACATTGGAATCAAACAAATCAATTCTGTAATTAAATGTAGCTTGTGAAATTAAATGTAGAAACATACATAGGCTTTTATTTACATACCAAAACAAAAACTAAAACAAAACATGAACTAAACAAATAAACTTAAACAACAAACTCAAACTATAACCTGAGGCTAAGAGCTGCCCAAGGGTACAAATACAAGCAAACACAGGCTACGAGCGTGACAAAAAGACATGGAGCTGGAACTAAACTGGAGACACAGAGGGACTAGAGACAGGACTAGGGACAGGACAGGTTAGTCTTTAATTGTGTTCGGATCCATTCTGGTTATTTTAGGAATGGATGCTGACTTAACCTGGTTAGTATCTAAGAGTGTTAGTGGCCAACCAGGTTAGTAACTGACCTACCATGGAAACCAAGACACAATCGGCTAGGCACACACGAGGCTAATCCACACTAGCGGCTAAACCTACTAGAAGCCAGAACCACTAGAAGTCAATCCCACTAGAGACTAATCCCACTAGCAGCTAAATTTACTAGCGGCTAAACTTACTAGCGGCTAATTATTAATGATTAGTGCACACGGCTTTACATTTAACACTTTTGTCTCTCATTCAGTCCACTTGAGTCTCGTACAATAAACTGTCAAAGAAAAGGAAAATCCAAAATAGACTTTACTTCAAAATTGTGTAGTGTAAACTTGAACTGGCAACACACTGCCACAAACGATGAACTGCCTTGCACTGGCCAGCCATGAACTGGAAGGTTCTGGATCATCAGTTTCACTGTTGACATTCAAACCAGTTTTACATCATCATCTACTGAAAGGCTGGTGGCAAAGTCCCTGATCAAAAAATCCACACCTTCAATTATACTACAGTTTTAAGTGCACCCGGCACATTTCAGCAACCACTTTATTATGTTTTCAAGGGACAATACTGTAGAAATTAACATTGTATATGCTTTAAAGTAATTAATGTGCAGTTTGTATAACAGTAGAGATTTACTGTCCTCTACCAATAACTCAACATGCAGACTTTATTTTATAAATAACTGGCAACAAAAATGAATTCACCCTAAGTGAACATGTCAAAAATGTGCCCAAAGTGTCATTATTTCATGTGAGCACCAGTGTTAGCTAGCACAGCCTTAATCCTCCTGGGCCTGGACTCCACCAGAACTGCACATGTTGTTGCTGAGATCCTCTTCTACTTCTCCAGAATGATATCATGGAGCTGCTGGATGTTAGACACATGGCACTTCGCCACCTTCTGCTTGAGGATGCCCCACAGGTGCTCAATAGGGTTCAGGTCTGGACACACACTCAGCCACCGACAAACACATGAACATGATGAATAGGTCATGTGACTTTACATGGTTAAAGATGTACGGCGGCTATCACTCATGATGTGTTTACTTTTTTTTGCCAGCTATTTTGACCATAATGGCTGTGTCATGGTCTGGCTGTTACTACAGGCCAGACTGGCTGACGTAGTTGCAGTGGGCATTTAGGGCAGGCACAGGGGTTTCTGAACAGAAATTTATTTTCATAAACTCAAAAACAGACACAAACAAACAAAGAAACTAAAACAACAAACTCAAACTATAACTAGGGCTCAGGGCAAACACATGATCTTAGCAGCAGACACAGGAATTAAGAGCTGAACACAGGGACTAAGAGCTGAACACAGGGACTAAGAGCTGAACACAGGGAGACATAGAGCTGGAACTAAATAACGACACATACGGACTAGAGACGGGAACTAGAGACAGGACAAGACAGGACTAGAGGCTAGGGACGAGATAGGACAGGAGACAGGACCAGGGACACTGAGACTAGAGATGAGACTAGACGCGGGACAGGGCTAGAGACAGCATGGGTTAGTGGGTAGTTGGATTAGTAGCTACACTAAATATTGATGTACTGAATGATGACGTAACCGGGTTAGTATCTAACTGGATTAGTGGCTAACCACTAATAGTGGTTAGTACTGTGGTTAGTACTGACCTACTAGGGGACCGGAACACAAGAGGCACATGAGGCTATTCCAAACTAGTGGCTAACGTACTAGCGACCAAAACCACTAGCAGACAATCCCACTATAGGCTAGCCTACTGGAGGCTAACCCTATTAGGGGCTAACCCTACTAGCAGCCAAGGCCTACTAGCGGCTAACCCTGTTAGCGGCTAAGCCCTGATGTGGCTACACACATCAAGACAGACAAGGGAAGCTTCAAACAAAGAACTAAACAAGACTGACACTAGGCACACACAGAACAGTACTTACACAGGAGGAGACACAGCCTAACTAAACACTGAACAAGACAGCTCCATGAATCCATCAGCACCAAGAATATAAAAAAACTAATAATAGAGCCCTCTTGAAAACAAAGGTTAAATAATATAACTAAAATATAAAACTCAAAGAAACAAAACCAAACAAAAGGAATGTCCACTTGACTGATGTGATGTTTACATTTAAATATACAAACATACAAACAATGCTCGACCCAGTTTCCTAGAACAAACTGCTATTTATAAGATGTTTAATGAGCCACCTCGGTTCAGGTGAGCACTCTCATCACCTGACCGAGGTGCCTTCTGGGAAACTGGGTCGACCATCAGTGCCATCTAGTGGTGGTTCCTAACAGGCTGTATGTTGAGTTATTATTAGAGGACAGTAAATCTATACTGTTATACAAGCTGCACATTGACTACCCTAAAATATGTACAAGTTTCATTTTTATTGTATTGTCCTTCAAGAAAATATACTAAAATATTTGCTGAAATCAGAGTGGTGTACTCACTTTGGTGAGTTGGTGTATAACGAGTTCGAGCATTTGTGCATGGGCAGTTGGGGGACATCTCTGACATACTTGCGGCTGTCCTTATTGCAGACATCAAAGGCATACTCGCCTCTTTGAAGTCCCTGGGTTTTGTTCCATTGCACCACTCTCATACCGCTCTTCTGTGTTTGAGTTGACTCCGCTTTAAAAATCCTCAGCAACCCAACAGACCACCGAGCTACACTCCCTATTTTATAGTGCGGGGAGAAGCCTGAGATCATTAACGGAGGTAGCTCACCAGCTTTGCCTAATTCTGAGGCGCCCCTCCTTCGCACACTTGCAGAAGGGGAGGCCGACTAGCTTGTGAGCTTCGAAGTGACTGAAGAGCAATATTAGTTTTGGGCGCACATCCATCACGGATGCACACCATCACAATATAAAACAGTTTAAAAAAAAAAGTTAATGCAAGCCTAGGCAGAACAGTGGCCCAGTGGTTTGCAGTGTCGCTTTGTGCCTTATGGTTCCGGGTTCCCCGTCTTGGGACTGAGTGCATGTTGTTCCCGTGCTTAATGGGTTTCTTCTGTATGGTCTGGTTTCTTCCCAAAGAAAGATCGGGCTAACTGGGATTTCTAAATTGCCCATAGTGTGTATGTGTGTACCCTGTGATGTATTAGCACCCTGTCCCATACCCTGCCTTGTGCCCTATGTTTCCTGAGATAAAGGTACAGACAGTGAGTGAGTGAGTGAGTATTGCACACCCAGTATTGACAAGACTCTCATGTTTAAGTCAGTTCATTTTAAGCCAATCCAAAGCCACGCCCATCACTGTAAGCACTTAATGGATAATGTTACTGAGATGTGCTTCAGCTCACTGCTGAATTGTGTTCATATGACTTTAAGACTAAACAAATGCTAGATGTATATGAGAAGAGACAAAAATGTGTATGTGTGTACATTTACCTCTAGGTGGAGACGCTGCATGGAGCAGGTGTTACAGAGTGACTGCAGTGTGTGTGGTGCTGCTGTGTGTTCTCCTGCTGACTGGCATCACAGTGCTGTGGATCAAATACATCAACCTGATTACTGAAAATAACCAGTTACAGACCAGCAACCACAACCTGACTATAGAGAAATGTCAGTTACAGAAGGAGGGGACATTTTGTGATTTGTGTAAGTAGATAGACATATCATTACATTACATTTTCTGCCTAGCAGTTAAATGTCCTCAGTGGAAATCCATGAGCGTCTTAAAACAAGAGCATCAACATTTAACTCACATCCTCTCACATGTTCCTCCATATAATTTCACTGAGGTCTTAGAATGAAAGTATCTCATTAATATTAGTGACATTTTATATTCCTGATCCAGAACTTATACTGTGTATTGTGACTGTGTAATGAGTAATATGAATGATGATTAAATGTTAATTAACACATAGATTCTTAACATTAAACTATATAATTACTTCTGTAACTAATTAGTAATCACGCTTGTATCAGTTCACTATTAACTGTGCAGTAATTACTGAGTCTTAATCAGTCTTACATTTCTCCTGGAGAACTAATATCTAACTTTGTCTGTATTGTAATAACAGCTGATTAATTACTGATCAGCTCAACATTAATTCCCAATCACTAAACCTCACCTTCCTCCTGGAGATAATATACGTACCGCGGCCGTTTCCACACCCAGTGTCTAAAATGTAAATGTCTATAGAAGTGCTTATTGTCCACACATAGAGTTCTCTTTAGAGTGTGTGTGTGTGTGTGTGTGTATGAACACACACAGTGTGCATAGTCAAAACCCAGTGTTTTTTAATAATATAGATGATAAAAATTATCATGTTAACCAACTCATGAAAACCAAAACAAAGAGGAAAAGCAACCATTCTTACTATATGTTACATAATAATAAAGCAAACCAATCAAAGGTCAGTCGAGGCATATATTACTGATATTTATTGCCTGTGTCATACAAAATAAATCCTGGCTGTACACAAGTAATAGATCAGAAATTATGTGCTTTTATCTCTGCAAATTCTCTAAATTCATCTTCACAGCCAAAGAGAAGTGTTTCATGTTCAGCAGTCTTTATTTCATGTCTAATGAGTACAAAAGCTGGAATGAGAGCAGACAGGACTGCATAAAGAGAGGAGCAGACCTGGTGATCATAAACAGTGCAGAGGAACAGGTGCGTGTGTGTGTGTGTGTGTGTGTGTGTGTGTGTGTGTGTGTGTGTGTGTGTGTGTGTGTGTGTGTGTGTGTGTAAAGCCTTTTTCATTGTGTTGTTATTTACAGGAGTTCATCAGTAAACAAAAGGTGAATAACAAAGTTCAGGCTTGGATTGGTCTGAGTGACAGAGATACAGAGGGAGAGTGGAAATGGGTGAACGGTACAACACTGACTACAGCACTGAACACTACGTAAGAAACTGAGATTCTTTCTGTGTCTATTTATGGTGCAGTACAATCAACAATGTTAAAACTGTTCTCCTGTTGGGAAAACTGCAAAGATTCTTCCTTATTATATTCATATTTCTGTCGTGTCCCAATGTACATCTCAGTAAACAGAGGCTGAGAGGATTCAGTTAAATGTGTGGAATTGAAGGAAACTCAACACTGATCTGAGTCTGATTCTGATTCTCTGGGTTTCAGGTTCTGGAATAAAGGGGAACCGAATGGAGGTGGTGATGAGAACTGTGTTGAGATTTATAGTGGTGACACTGGGAATTTCTGGAACGACAAGAAATGCTCTGAGAAACTAAACTGGATCTGTGAGAAACATCTTTCACTGTGAAGTTTATTATTTTACAGTGAAAACCCATTTCTATATAAAATTAGTCAAATATATTGAGTATAAAATGTTTTTACAATTAAATATGTTAATGACGGTTGTGTCTCAGTGTATGATGTTGTTTTGGCAAAGTGAACTCAGTAATCAGTCACATGGCTGTATAATGATTTATAGAGATATTGCAATATACAGTATTAATTATGAATAGAAAAAGAAGATTTTTTTGTATATGAAATGTATATATAGTATATTGAGTAAAATGTATTTGTTTTTAAATTTTGTATGATTAGAAATATTTTATTAATATTTTACACATTTAAATCTGCTGTATTTTCATTTGTAATATTTGCCACAAGAAATGTATTTTCTGCTTGTGTGTGTGTGTGTGTGTGTGTGTGTGTGTGTGTGTGTGTGTGTGTGTGTGTGTGTGTGTGTGTGTGTGTGTGTTTATGAATTTAGATAAACCACATGTTTAGAATAATGGAATTTCCCTCTTTGATCACTGATTAAGTCACCTGTGACCAGCGGCGCCCTCTGTGTCATATACATCAAACACACAGCTATAATTCATTTAAATAAAAAAAGTTTCATCTATACATTGATCACAACTTGCTCTTTCAATTATATCTTTACATTTCATATATTTAAGGGCACAAAACCAGTCTCAGAGAAACTCTCCATCTATCTGTATGCATGTCTGAATTTATTAACACTTTTCCAGATTTGCCTGAAGTTAAACCTGCACCACAAATTCACCACTCAACAGAGCCAATTAACATTTTACTTACTGTATATACACAGAGTATGTGGAAGACACCGAAATGACAATAATGTAACTACACCTGCCAAAATGATCAAGATACAGAAACAAAAGTGTGACACGGTGTAGACTATAAAAACTGGACCTTCAAAGATGAATAAAAAGAGCAATGTGTGTTTATTCCTCATGTGGAAAATTTAAAACCAGTTTGTCTCATATGTTCTGAAACCGTGGCATTAATAATAAACAGTAATGTGAAGCACCACTATGAACAACGATGCTCTTCTTCACATGCTCTCACACGGCACTTGCAGTTTCTCCTGCTGTCATATTCCAAGCAATTGTCTGTGGAAGAAGCAACTTCACATCTCTCTAGCCTTTTTCTGACAAATTAATACTAAATGTCTATTATTACTACTGTCCCTGCAGGCATTTCCTCAGTACACAGGTATAATCTGGCTGGAGTGCACTGGGACGAGGCTCCGCCACTTTGAAGAGAAATAATGTTTGAATAATTTGTTTATTTAAACACTTAAATACTATTTGAGTAATCAGTTTATTTTAAATAAATCAGTTCATTGCACCTCTACAGCACTACAGAAAATAGTGGATTCACAGACATGGTAGCTAAACTGGAACATACCATAATTATGTAGAAGTTAACAACTAATGGCCTTTTACTGCATACAAACCTAATCATTATTAGAAAAAAAATACATTAATAAATCTGTCCAAAGTAATGAGCTACAATAAGACGCAATGAGCTACACCTGACCTCCTGTTACTTAAATGTGAGAGACACTGTGTGAGATTACAAGGTGCGTATACACATACTGTAATTGTGGAACAGTAGACCATGGACCCACTCATACTGCAAGACAGAAATGTCTGACAAGCCAAGAATTCATCCAGTCATACAGGAGTCAGTTTGCTGGTCATTCAGGTGATTAATCAGGTGCCGGGACGCTGCTCACACTGCATGTTAAATATCAACTGATAACATCTGAAATTAAACTCTCACTCACTTATTCTATATACCACTTATCCTGTTTAGAGTTTAAGTCTGATGTCTAGGTTAGATCTTTGGGGTCTAAGGGTCAGCACATCAGTGTCATTTCACGTCCTCTCTCTCTCTGTCCGAGTCACAAAATGTTTTTCACACCTACATCATTTCATTTGCCTGCACTTCCTTCTGTTTTGTGAGTCTTGGGACCTGCAGCTCTTTTTAGAGTGTGGGGAAAAAACAGAAGAATGTTTAAAGTAAGGTATAACATACATATGGTCATGATGGTGTCCACATAATTTTGCACATATAGTAATTTTAACCAGTAATTTCCTTTGCAGCTTCCTGTATCTCTCATTCATGATGTTAATAATGAAAGTCCGACACATGTTATGGACCTTAGAAATGACAAAGCACAAACTCCATAATTCCAAACCCACTAAACAGATCTGTCCTGAAGACTCTCCCATGAGGCAAAATTTACTGTTACAAAGTTTACATTATATAAAAGTCGTGCCCCCTTTGCATGCCTGTGATAGAGTGTACAAGAGTGTGTGTGTATGTTCTTGTTGCTGTGAGCTATTTTTTTTTTCATTACATACTGACGTGTGATAGAGAGCGGTGGTTAATGCTGATCTTAGATCAGTGAAACTTGTGTCTCTCTCAGGCAAAAGGTCTAAGAGCTTTGCTGAAAGTTATATACAAGTTATATTGAACAAAATATAATGCACTGGTTCAAAGTGTAACATTAATATAGCAAAGTATATGGTGTAATTATAATATTAGTTTGGTATTTATATAACTGCTGTACTTTAACAATTACATCTGGAATATGAGTGAGTTTTGCAGTTCAACTGTCTTCACACTTTGAATACAAGAAACCACTGATGCTCCTCCTCTGATGTGTAACTTCCTCTAACTTCATTTACTGACAGCAGCACATTTAATTCCCTATACAGAGTACAGAGACTCAGTCTGTCAGTCACGTCCACACAAAGACACAGACTTTTCATGTTTTAGTGAGACTTTTATAGATTAAAGATGTTTTGGTGTTCTTCTGAGCAGGATGAGATGGTGAAGGTCATCTACAAGATTGCAGACAATGTTAAAGGTCACGACTCTGACACAGAGGAGGAAGACGCTGATGCTGAGACACGCCCAGAAGCACAACACACAGGTAATGCAGTGTTTTATTACAGTGAGTGGAGATGATGGTGGATATCTGTGAGAATCTAAACACTGTTAAAGGAACACAGAGAGGGAAAAGAAAACAACTGTTAATTGGCACGTTATTTTTTTTAATTGTATTTTGCTCTGAGCTTCCAGTACACAAATGAGCTGCACGCACACACGCACACACACACACACACACACACACACACACACACACACACACACACACACTACTGACTCATTGCTTAACACCACAAGTTGCTGCTGTAACTCAGGCTGAAGTAAGAACTTCACTTTGTCATATTTTGTAGGATCACATCAGTTACATCCAGTGTTGTGTAACATTATATGACTATGTGACAGTAATGGGGGTTTGTGTGTTCTGTTAGCCAAAATTAAGTCGCTGCTTATGATTCATGCACCAAACGCAACACAATCATTCCTATTTCACACAAAAATAAATAAATAAATAAATCACAGCACTCAAAGAGCAAATCAAACTAACCCAGCTCTCTGTTCCTAACTCTGTCTGTCAGTGTATCAACATTTGTCTGACAGACAGTCAATAGCTAGTGAGATTAGAGAAATCTATCAGCCACAACACCAACACTAGAGCTGCCCCCAGGGATATATTCTCTACCCCTCTGTCAAGCTCCAGAAATGTTCAGATGACACTAAAATCATCAGCCTCATCCAGAATGGTGATGAATCTTTACACATAAGTCAGGTTTTGCAGCTGGCTTTCTGGTGCAGTCACAACAACATGGAGATGAACACGCTCAAAACTGTGGAGATGATTGTGAACTTCGGGAGAAACCCCCATGCACTTCCTCCACTTACCATCACTTACCGTCCGGTTCCTGGGCATGAACCATCTCTCAGACTATGATATGGGACATTCACATTGACTATATTGTTAAAAAGGTCCATCAGAGGTTGTATTTTGTTTTCCAGATGAAGAAGTTCAACCTCCCACAGGAGCTGTTCATACAGTTCTACTTAACCATCATTAAGTCTGTCCTGTGCTCATCAATAACTGTCTGGTTTGGCTCAGCCACAAAATCAGACATCAGAAGATTGCTGAAAGGATTATTAGTGTTCCTCTGCTCATGCTGCAAGAACTGTATACATCCAGAGTGATTGAAACGACTCAGAATGTCACTTTGGCCTCCTCACACCCAAGCCACCTTTCTAAAGGTCTAAGAGCTTTGCTGAAAGTTATATACAAGTTATATTGAACAAAATATAATGCACTGGTTCAAAGTGTAACATTAATATAACAAAGTATATGGTGTAATTATAATATTAGTTTGGTATTTATATAACCGCTGTACTTTAACAATTACATCTGGAATATGAGTGAGTTTTGCAGTTCAACTGTCTTCACACTTTGAATACAAGAAACCACTGATGCTCCTCCTCTGATGTGTAACTTCCTCTAACTTCATTTACTGACAGCAGCACATTTAATTCCCTATACAGAGGACAGAGACTCAGTCTGTCAGTCACGTCCACACAAAGACACAGACTTTTCATGTTTTAGTGAGTCTTTTATAGATTAGAGATGTTTTGGTGTTCTTCTGAGCAGGATGAGATGGTGAAGGTCATCTACAAGATTGCAGACAATGTTAAAGGTCACGACTCTGACACAGAGGAAGAAGACGCTGATGCTGAGACACGCCCAGAAGCACAACACACAGGTAATGCAGTGTTTTATTACAGTGAGTGGAGATGATGGTGGATATCTGTGAGAATGTAAACACTGTTAAAGGAACACAGAGAGGGAAAAGAAAACAACTGTTAATTGGTACGTTATTTTTTTAATTGTATTTGGCTCTGAGCTTCCAGTACTCAAATGAGCTGCACGCACACACGCACACACACACACACACACACACACACACACACACACACACACACACACACTACTGACTCATTGCTTAACACCACAAGTTGCTGCTGTAACTCAGGCTGAAGTAAGAACTTCACTTTGTCATATTTTGTAGGATCACATCAGTTACATCCAGTGTTGTGTAACATTATATGACTATGTGACAGTAATGGGGGTTTGTGTGTTCTGTTAGCCAAAATTAAGTCGCTGCTTATGATTCATGCACCAAACGCAACACAATCATTCCTATTTCACACAAAAATAAATAAATAAATAAATCACAGCACTCAAAGAGCAAATCAAACTAACCCAGCTCTCTGTTCCTAACTCTGTCTGTCAGTGTATCAACATTTGTCTGACAGACAGTCAATAGCTAGTGAGATTAGAGAAATCTATCAGCCACAACACCAACACTAGAGCTGCCCCCAGGGATATATTCTCTACCCCTCTGTCAAGCTCCAGAAATGTTCAGATGACACTAAAATCATCAGCCTCATCCAGAATGGTGATGAATCTTTACACATAAGTCAGGTTTTGCAGCTGGCTTTCTGGTGCAGTCACAACAACATGGAGATGAACACGCTCAAAACTGTGGAGATGATTGTGAACTTCGGGAGAAACCCCCATGCACTTCCTCCACTTACCATCACTTACCGTCCGGTTCCTGGGCATGAACCATCTCTCAGACTATGATATGGGACATTCACATTGACTATATTGTTAAAAAGGTCCATCAGAGGTTGTATTTTGTTTTCCAGATGAAGAAGTTCAACCTCCCACAGGAGCTGTTCATACAGTTCTACTTAACCATCATTAAGTCTGTCCTGTGCTCATCAATAACTGTCTGGTTTGGCTCAGCCACAAAATCAGACATCAGAAGATTGCTGAAAGGATTATTAGTGTTCCTCTGCTCATGCTGCAAGAACTGTATACATCCAGAGTGATTGAAACGACTCAGAATGTCACTTTGGCCTCCTCACACCCAAGCCACCTTTTCTTTGAACTTTTGCTGTCTGGTCGGTGCTACAGAGCTCTGAATACCAGGACCGTCAGGCAGAAAAACAGTGTTCCCTTTCAAAAGCTACACTCAATGCTGCATGAAAACGCTATGGGAACATCTCTTTGTTGCCCGGTTGTGAAGCCTGTGCAGGTCAAACTCGCCGAATACCTTCGGCTTATAACCTGTGCCAGGCATGACGTCACCGAATAAGGTGCACCTGCAGGTTATAAATAGGAGTGAACCGGAAACATCCTCAGATCTTTTTGTCTTCAGGACCGCTTTGTGTTTGCGTGTGCATGTACAAGCCGTAGCGAAAGCAAAATAAAAAATAACAGCATTAACTCACCGATATGGCAGAGTTGCTTAAGAGATGCGTGCCTCCGTGCGATAGATCTCTTCGGAGGGCGATCTTCACAAGTTTGTCGAGTGCTTGGGAAGAACACGCTCGCCTCAGGCTTCAGGGAGAATGTGAGTACTGCGATCTTCTCCTTATTAAGGTGCTTCACGCGCGGCTCGCTTTCTTTAAAGAGAAACCGCGAGCCACGGCGCATTCCTGAGGCTCGCGTGTTGATCTGGCAGACGCGCACGAGATGGAATTTCTGATTTCTCTCTCGCTCTCTCCGGATCAGGAAGTTTTAGCTTCCACTTTGCAAGCGCGCTCCGGCGCTTCTTGTGAAGGAGCGGAAGAATCTTCCTCTCTCGCTTCCATGGAAGTAGCCTCCTCACAACGCTCCTCCAGTGCTGACAGAGCTTTTGAGGAATTATTAGAGGCTATAACGCGTGCGGTCGAGCGATTGCATATCGACTGGCCGCAGCAGCGAGATTCCCCCAAGCGTTCGAGTTTGAACGACAGGTGTCTGTCGGGTGTCCAGGGGGAGGAGCCTCAACGTCTCTCCCTCCCCTTCTTTGGTGACGTCCATGATGAATGAACTCTTTCATGGAGCAAGCCGTATTCATCGCGTGTTTTTGTTCCTTCGACTTATTCGAATGATATTATTGATGCGAAGGCACGCGGTTATATGATGATGCCCAGATAGAAGCGACGCTTGCGGGCTATCTCTCTCCTGGGACATCATCCTTCCTGAAAAAGCCTACTCTCCCCTCCAAGTTGTGCAGATTGACACATGCTTTGGTGGGTAAAGCTTTTCAGGCAGCAGGACAGGCTGGTGCTTCACTGCACACCATGGGGTTTTGCAGGTTTACCAGGCTGACCTGCTGAAGGACCTGAGCAGTGGCGGGGCTATTGATGACAGGGCGTTTGCAGAGCTGCGCCGAGCCACAGACCTGTCTCTCCCTGCAACCAAGCGGACAGCCCGTGCTGTGGGCCGTTCCATGGCTGCCATGGTATCCACGAAGAGGCATCTGTGGCTGAACCTCACGGGCATCAAGGATAAGGATCATGTTGTCTTCCTCGATGCCCCCATCTCGCCTTCCGGCCTTTTGGCGATGCTGTTAATTCCGCCGCCACTAGGTTTAGGGAGGCAAAGCTATATGAACAGGCCTTTGGGATGTTCCTTCCCCGCCGTGCTCAAGAACCGGGACCGTCGGCCACCCGGCCCCAGCCAGGTCTGGCCCCTATCAGGCGTGAGGTGCAGAAGGAGAGCGTGACGAGCCGCGCACCCCCCCGTAAAGACTGGGGTGGGGCTCGCCACTCTTCTCAAAAATCTGCCTCGAAAAGACCGGATCTGAGTAGCTTCCTCTCTTCAAAGAAGAAGCCCTGAGTTCGTGCGCCTGGGGCCGTGGGGGTGTCTCCCCCCGGGGAGGGGCGCCTGGATTTTCATCACAAAACAGGGCCTCCTCCCTGGCACTCCAGGGAGGCCGGTGTTCAATCCCCGCCACCACTGGTGTTCGGGGAGCGACGGTCTCCAATGAAAAGTTGGGTGTTCAGGCATCTCCTGCCACACTTCATCTCCCAACACCTAACACCCCCCCCCCTCCGCCCCCATCTAGCCGAAGTGTCAAAGCTCGTGCCCCTTTTGGAGAAGCTGGCAGCGTGGAAACTACTGCCAGGTGTATCTCCTTGGGTATAAAGGACTGTAGGCACAGGCTACAGGATTCAGTTTGCACATCGTCCTCCGCGTTTCAACGTCGTGGTCTTCACTTCCGTGAAACCGGATCGAGCACATCTGCTGGCCCAGCAGTTACAGACTCTGCTGGGCAAAGGGGCCATAGAACATGTTCCCCTCCCAGACAGAGAGTCGGGCTACTACAGTCGGTACCTTTTGGTGCCCAAGAGAGGGGGAGGGCTGCGTCCAATCTTGGATCTTCGCGGCTTGAGCCGCTATCTCAGAAATCCAGATTCAAAAGTTTGACTGTCAAAATGATTGTTTCTCAAATCCAAATAGAGGATTGGTTGTGACAATCGATCTCAAGGTCGCATATTTCTATAGAAATATTGCCACAGCACAGGAAGTTCCTGAGGTTCGCTTTTGGGGGCGAAGCTTACCAGTATTGGGTCCTTCCATTTGGCCTAGCTCTGTCACCCCGCACATATACAAAATGCATGGATGCAACTCTGGCTCCTTTATGACTCCAGGGCATCCGTATTTTGAATTACATAAACGACTGGCTGATTCTGGCCCAGTCTTAGGAGCTAGCGCTTCGAAATCAGGATGTCGTCCTAGCCCATCTTCATTCTTTAGGATTGAGACTCAACACCACAAAAAGCGTTCTCCTTCCTGTTCAGAGGACAACATATTTGGGTGTCACATGGGATTCGGTCACAATGCGGGCACAGTTGTCTCCTGCTCGTGTCGAATCCATTCTCAACACCCTGAAGGAAATCAAGCTAGGCCAGAAGGTCACTGTTCATCACTTTCAGAAATCTTTAGGCCTCATGGCAGCTGCGTCCACGGTGATACCTTTGGGCCTTCTGCACATGAGAGTGTTTAAGCTGTGGCTAAAAGCCAAGGGGTTTCATTCAAGGGCTAACCCCCAGAGGCTAATAAGGGTTACGTGCCGGGGGCTTCGTACCCTTTCTATGTGGTTCAGACCCCAGTTTCTGACTTTGGGTCCCTCTCTAGGTCCGTCTTGTCGTCGCAAGATGCTAACGACAGACGGTTCCCTCACGGGCTGGGGTGCGGTCTTGGATGGCCGTCCAGCACAAGGGAGCTGGAGAGGTCATCTTCTCGCGTGGCACATCAATTGCCTCGACATGATGGCTCTGTTTCTGGCCTTGAAACACTTCCTCCAGCAGTTGAGAGGCTACCATGTCCTAGTGCAGGTGGACAGCACTGCGGTAGTCTCGTACATAAATCGCCAGGGTGGACTGTGCTCGCGCCGCTTGAACAAGCTAGCGCACCAGGTTCTGCTTTGGACACAGGACAAGTTCTTGTCCCTCAGGGTGATTTACATTCCAGGGCATATGAATGTAGGAGCAGACTTGCTATCCAGACAAGCTGTAAAACATGGGGAATGGAAACTCCACCCCGAAGTAGTCAGTCAATCTGGGAAAGATTTTACGTAGCAGAGGTGGACCTCTTTGTCTCATAAGAGGCAGCAGAATGCCCCTTTACTACTCTCTGACTCCTCCAGCTCCCCTGGGTCTGGACGCAATGGCCCACACGTGGCCCAGATTACGCCTTTATGCGTTTCCACCTATAGTTCTGCTCCCAGGAGTCCTGGCGAGGGTCCGTCAACACGGCTTGCGCCACTTATTGATAGCGCCCCATTGGCCGACCAGAGTGTGGTTCTCGGATCTTATATCTCTCTTCGACGGCTCACCCTGGGTGATTCCAGTGAGGAGGGATCTTCTGTCTCAGGCGCAGGGGACAATACTTCATCCCCGGCCCGAGCTCTGGAACCTTCACGTTTGGCCCCTAAACGGACCAACTAAGACATGCTGGGCTTTCAGCCAGCGTAATTTAAACCATTTTAAGTGCCAGGGCTCCCTCCACTAGGAGAACTTATGCCCTCAAATAGAGTGGATTTGAAAATTGCTGCATGGCAAGACATGTAGACCCAGTTCACTGCCAGATTGTTTCAGTGCTGGAGTTTCTGCAAGAAAGGTTGTCCTAGGGCTTATGCCCTAGTACGCTCAGAACGTACGTAGCTGCTATTTCGGCTTGTCACGCTCTGAATGATGGGGTTTCTGTGGGGAAGCACCATTTAGTTGCCCGTTTTATTCGTGGAGCTAAACGGTTGAAGCCGCCCACTAGAGCGACGGTCCCTTTGTGGGACTTAACTATCGTACTCGAAGGCCTGGCCGACACCCCTTTCGAACCACTAGAGTCAGCGTCTGTCAGGCTTCTGCCTCTTAAGATGGTTTTTCTTATGGCTATTACTTCTAAAGCTATTCTGCATCCTCACCTGGGGGTCCAGACACTTGCAGTGCGGCGGCGTTGGTATTCTAATTCCCATAGCGTTTTCACGCAGCATTGAGTGTAGCTTTTGAAAGGGAACGTCTCGGGTTACTTGACTGTAACCCTGTTCCCTGATAAAGCGGGAACGAGATGCTGCGTTCCGATGCCGCACTGCTGGCGTGCCTGGACGTCCTTCAGACAAAATTGACCTGAGGATGTTTCCGGTTCACTCCTATTTATAACCTGCAGGTGCACCTTATTTGGTGACGTCATGCCTGGCACAGGTTATAAGCCGAACGTATTCGGCGGGTTTGACATGCACAGGCTTCACAACCGGGCAAAAAAGAGATGTTCCCATAGCATTTTCACGCAGCATCTCATTCCCGCTTTATCAGGGAACAGGGTTACAGTCAAGTAACCCGAGACGTTTCCCCCCAGGCAATTTACCTCATGAACAGTTAAACATTCTTCTCACTGTGCAATAAATATATGTGCAATATTGTGTGCAATACTACTGTACAATACCACTGATATTTATTTGACTCATTTGATAAAACCCCAAATCCTCCGCATGGTCTTTCACCAAAGCAAATTTTGTGAAAATCTATTTGGCAATAAAGCTATTTCTGATTCTGAAATCAAACTTTTGAATAATGTGTTTAAGCGCTTGAATAAATCTTTGACAAATATATTTGTTTGTGGATGATACATGCTGACACAAATTAATTTAATCTCCAACAATAAGTACAGATCATGAAGACTGTGAATGGGGAATGCTGTGACTTGATGAGTGAGGATCTCTTTAGGGATTCCAACCCAGTGTGGAAATGTGCCACAGAACCATTCCTGTTGAAATGTTGCACAGAATCACTTCTTTCAGGTATCACATTGGGTCTATTAAAACTAGCATTAGGTGATGCCCACATGCAGTTTAATCTAATGGCCTGATGAGATCCAGACCAGTTTTGTTACAATAGACCTCGATTAATGTTAATGAGTGCATTGGTGCTTTTGGGATGTCCAGTGGATTCAGCACCTCTCGTTCGCTACATACCACTTGCATACAGTACATCATCAAAAAAGTCTGGCCAACTGAAGAGTTTTATCTTGTCTTATGTCTCCCATTCATCAGGTTATACTAAACTGTATGGAATAATATTTCCCAGCAGCACCAGTGCATGTGCAGAGCTGCTTTTTACAATAGTGTATAACCGTTTTTTATTATTATATTAAACAATGTTAAACAATGTTTGTCCTCACTAATATTTCTCTCAACATAGGATATGTTTTATTATAAGACTAGAAGTAGTTCACTATTCGGCCACTAGATGTCATTTGTGAAATTGCATTTGCTTTTTAACCAAAGAAAAGATTTGTTATACCAAGACTAGATGAAGTAAAAAGACTAGTTATACCAGGACAGATATGGAAAATTATATTATTATTATTATTATATTATTATTTCTCATTATAACAGCAAAGAGGAACTGCTTCTGAAGTTGGATGTTTAACTGTGAGTGTGATGGTCTGGTGATGCCCCCTTTTTGCATATCCATGTCTGACGTACATCCTGTGTTTGTTCTATCTTGTTTTGAGCTATTTTTTTTCACATACTGATGTGTGAAAGAGGTTGGTGTTTAACTCTAATCTTATACCAGTTGCACTTATTTCTTGCAAACTGCAGAAACGCCTCTGAAAAAGTAAATCTGCAAATAATTCCACATCTCCTCCAGGGACATGTCAACTAATTCATATGACAAAAATCAACTGTGCTGTAAATAAACTCATTGTAAAAGAAGCAGGTGAAAATCCTAATATTACAAGTAACACAAATATGATAAATTGGTCCATGATGTACATATAAACGAATGCATTAGTGAAACGTGCAGCTCAAATGTCTTCACACTTTGACCACAAGAAGACAGTTATGTCCCTTTTCTGATGCATATTTAATTCAGTGTAGCATCTTCCTCGTGCTCACACAGAGACACAGTAATGTAGTGTTTTAGTGAGTCTTCTATAGATTTGAGATGTCAGTGTTTAGTGTTCTTCTGAGCGAATGGAAATGGTGGTAGAACTCTATGAGTGCAAAATGCTGTTAGAGGTCACTACCACGACTTTGAAGACAGTGAGACAAAGAGAGACCCAGACACAGCCCTAAGTGAACATTCCCAGTTATAAATAACTGGCAACAAAAATGAGCACACCCTAAGTGAACATGTCGAAACTATCAATTCCAAACTATCAATCCAAAGTATCAATAGTTTGTGTTATCTAGCACGGCTTTAATCCTCCTGGGCCTGGACTTCACCAGAGCTGTACATGTTGTTGCTGGGACCCTCTTCCACTCATGGAATATCATGGAGCTGCTGGTTGTTAGACACATGGCACTTTGCCAACTTCTGCTTGAGGATGCCCACGGGTGCTCAATAGGGTTCAGGTCTGGAGACACACTCGGCCACTGACAAACACATGAACATGATAAATAAAGTCATGTGACTTTACATGGTTAAAGATGCTTGGCTGCTATCGCTATTGTGACAATAATTATTATTAGATGACAGTAAATCTATACTGTTATACCTGTACAAGCTGCACAGTGACGACTCTTAAATATATATAAGTTTCATTTTTATAGTAGTGTCTTTTGAGAAAATATACTAAAATGTTTGCTGTAAACCAAGTCTAATTCTGCAGCGCTCCTTCGCACACCTGCAGAATGGGAGGCCGCCTAGCTTCAGAGTGAGTGAAGAGCGATATTAGGTTTGGGCTCACACTCACACACTGTGATAATATAAAACAGTTAAAAAATAAGTTAATGTAAGCCCAGGCAGGACAGTGGATCAGTGGTCTGCACTGTCTTTTTGTGCCTTAAGGTTCCAGCTTTCCTGCCTTGGATCTGAGTTCATGGAGTTCCTGTGCTTAATCGCTTTCCTCTGTATGCTCTGGTTTCATCCCAAAGACCTGCAGATCAGGGTAATTGGCATTTCCAAATTGCCCATAGTGTGTATGTGTGTGACGTATGATGTATTGTCACCCTGTCCCATACCCTGCCTTGTGCACTATGTCTCCTCGGATAAAGCAGTACAGACAGTGAGTGACTGAGTAAGAATTGCACAACCAGTATTGCCAAGACTCTCATGGTTAAGTCAGTTCACTTTTAAGCCAATCCAAAGCCACGCCCATCACGGTATGCATTTAAAAGATAAAGTTACTGAGATGTGCTTCAGCTCACTGCTGAATTGTTTTCTTATTACTGTAAGACTAAACAAATGCTAGATGTATATGAGACGAGACATAAATGTGTATGTGTGTACTTTTACCTCTAGATGGAGACGCTGCATGGAGCAGGTGTTACAGAGTGACTGCAGTGTGTGTGGT
>QNUK01000816.1:0-17500 GCA_013621035.1 Clarias magur | reverse complement strand
TTGAGTGTGCTTGGAAGGTGAAACTCTCAAACTTGTGTTTACTTCGCGCTGGACGTAATCCCATGACGAGGAATCGTATGCGATTGTACGTGCGCGAATGGCGAGCCGCCCACGGACCTTTTAAACATGTTTTAAGATCACCAACTGGTAGGAAATTTCCAGTTTTCTTGTTTTGGATTCAGAAGACCTTTTTTTGATACCTCAAACTTGATTGTTTTCCCCATTTTTGCTTCTGGAACGGAGAGACTATTCCTCTTCTGATTTGAATGAGTGTCGACTCTTTGAACTGAATCATTTGATTCACGAACTTCACCTGAATGAGCTAATTTACCGTTTATTGCATTTTCAACTTATGTTGTTTAACAATACTGCTCGGGTTTGAAAGAAATGTGTTCATTTTAAGAGATGTATATTTATGTTCTGCATGTTGAGTCAAATTGAATATTGACCTACAGTTTCTTTTGCAAATTTGAGTTGTAGAATGCCACATTTTGTTTAGAAGTTTACTACTGTGAATTGATTGGTCAAGGTAAAAAGGTGTACACACTATTGTTTTGAGAACTTTTCTTTGTCACATTAGATGAAGAGTGCGAGCTGTTCTGTGGAAGTTGTTTTGTGAATGTTGTCTCAATATTTTGAATATTGCTAATTAATTGTTTAATTGTGACTCTTTAAATTAACGAAACACAGAAAGAAATTTTGTTTTATCTTTATAAAATTCTATATGAGCCAGAATCTACTGTTATTATTCGATCGCCGGTAGTATCATTCCCTCTCTCCAGTAGCCGTTCCTATCTTCTGAGACTATTGGCCCATACTGAAAATCATCTCCGGGCACGGCACATGTGTTCACTGTTGTGTCACGTGCTACAGGGAGAACTTGGCGAGCCAGCCAGGAGGGAGGAAAAAACCGCGATTGAAGTGAAGAATTGCACATAGATAGTTCAAGATAAAAATGGATGTCGTGGAACGAGAAGCTGTCAATGTGCAAAATGCAGTCATTGTTAGCGGCGTAACGCTGACTGAGTCGGACCAAGTTCTCAAAACGTACCTTTCGAGATTTGGCTCCATACGGCGCAACCTGCTAATCGACGATCCGCGCTCTGAGTTCCATCGTAATGCAGTGGTGGAGTTCACGCATAACTCAGCCATGTGTAACATCGAGCCCCAGCTGCCGCTAACCGTAGTGAGCCCCACTGATGCAGACATTGTGTTCCGTGTACGTGCCTTGAGCACGGTTTACACCCCCACCGCCAGTAGCGCCACTGCTGAGTGCTTTGAGAAACTACAAGCGATAGCAAGCGCCAATGGAGAATCTTTACAAGATGTGCTCCAAAGAGAGTTGATAAAAGTGGGCGGAGTGAGGTTTCCAGACAATGCGCCACCTAGTGAAGAGCCTGGGCTACAGCACCGCCCCCTAGGGTCCGAACCCCTGACACATGGAACCAGCACTCCCCAACAATTGGAAAGGTGTGCTTCACCTGCTGTCCTGAGAATAGAATCCGGAAACCCAGTCAAAGCAACTTCAGGTGCAATGCCGCCCTGCTGCTCGAATGACACTGATTTCAGCTCTGCTGAGACAATATCTGTGAAGCTTCCTATATCTGCTGTGCACACCTCAGGCATCCAAAGGGTAGTAATGGAACATATTGTGAGAACAAGCGACTCCGCATCCCCACACAATGTCCCATTCCGCTTAAAAGCTTTTTCTGGAAAGAGCCCCCGTCCGACGAATGAGCCTGATTTCGACACTTGGAGGGCGGGTGTTGACTATCTGTTGAACGATTCATCTCTTCCTGAGTCGTATAAGACACGCAAGATTCTAGATAGCCTGTTACCACCTGCTTCGGACATTATTAAGCATGTGAACCCGCTTGCCCCACCATCAGAGTGCCTTAAGCTTCTGGAGTCCGTCTATGGCTCAGTAGAAGACGGAGATGAATTATTAGCCAAATTCATAAGCACTCTTCAGAACCCAGGGGAAAAGCCATCTGCCTACCTCCATAGATTGCATGTAGTCCTGAGTGCTGCAATTAGACAGGGTGGAGTCGCAGAGAATGAACGAGACTGTTGTCTGTTGAAGCAGTTCTGCCGTGGCTGCTGGGACAATGCACTAATAGCTGACTTGCAGTTTGAAAAGAGAGACGCAGATCCACCTCCCTTCTCTGAATTAGCAATATTTATCCGTACAGCTGAAGAAAAACAGGCATCGAAGGAGGAGAGAATGAGGAGGCACCTGGGTATGAGCAGACACCCATCAACCCCACTCAAGCTGCGAACAGCAGCGCACCAACAATCAGCTTATCCCTCTAGCTCTTTGGAGGAGGACGTTAACAACTCCCCAAACCTCACCAGTTCCAAGCGGGAAGCCTCCAGGCAGAAAGGTAAAACACAGTGCCCTGAACCACCTGAAATAGGTGCTCTGAAGAAAGAGATTGCTGCCCTTCAGCACCAGATCGCAGCTATCAAAATAGCTACTGATCAGGAAGTGAGGGCGCAAGCCGGATCAGATGAACTTCAGGAGTTGAAAGGACAGATAGCAGAGCTTAGGGCTCAAGTCATTTCTTCTGGAGTTCAGAGAAACCAGTATGGAAGACTTCTCTGCCCGAGAGGTAATCAGAGTAAACCAGGTGTTGGAGAGATCAGCGGAAAGGGAGACGGGAGGCTAAAGAACACTGACATGAGAAACGATCGGCCTCGGCCGTGGTATTGTTTTCGCTGTGGAGATGATGGTCACTTAGCCATCAACTGTGAAAATCCCCCGAATCTGTCCAAAGTTGAGGGAAAAAGACGAAGGCTGAGAGAAAGACAAGCCGAGTGGGATCTCCAAAATGGGATCACCACAGGGCATTTAAATTAAAAGCAGTCTCTGTCGCAGGGCTGACGGGGACTGAGAGGAAGAGGCTATGCCCTAAGCATCGACTAGTAGTTCACAGGCGTGCTGACATCAAAGACTCCTTAAGGTTACCAGATGGACTGGTAGGAATGAAATGCACTGCACGTGTCAAAGTTGAGGGGGAAGAAGTGAACTGCCTGCTGGACACTGGATCTCAGGTAACGACGATTCCCCTGTCTTTCTACAACAACCACTTGTTGCAGCATCCAATGCAGCCATTGAACCACCTGTTGGAAGTTGAGGGGGCCAATGGACAGGCTGTTCCCTACCTGGGATATGTGGAGTTAACCCTGAAGTTTCCTCAAGAGTTCTTGGGAACCGAATCCGAAGTCCTGACACTTGCCTTAATAGTCCCAGACCTGACACATGTGCCTCAAATCCTCATTGGGACCAACACTTTGGACGTCTTGTACGCTGATTATGCACAAGAAACTATGTCCAGAATGAAGTCGTGTCACTATGGGTATCGAGCTATGATCAAAGTCCTAGAAGCAAGACGACGACGAGCAGGTTTAAGCGTTGTGGGCCAAGTAAAGGTAAAGGGAGGCACGCCTGAAGTAATAACAGCTGGGAGCACAGTAGTCCTCGATGGGTGTGTCAGTGTGGTTGGGCCCTTATCTGAGTCCTGCGTGATAGTAGAGCCATCAGAGTCATCTTCCTTGCCCGGAGGGTTACTAGTCGCACGTTGCCTGCATTCATTACCTCTGAAGCGTAAAGTGCAGATACCAGTAGTGCTGAAAAATGAGACACAGACTGATTTAATGATCCCTCCAAGAACAGTGCTGGCTGAAGTGCATGCCGTCCAACATGTGTTTGGAGGACGAAACCCTGTGAGTGCTCCCGTGTGTAAAGATGTGAGACTTGTACAAGATAAGATTGTTCCCGATTTCGGTAATTCCCCTCTGTCATGTAAATGGAAGGAGAGGATAACAGATCTAGTGAACTCCATGCCAGATGTATTCGCACTGTGTGATTTGGACTACGGCCACACTGATAAGGTGAAACACCATATCAACCTCAATGACAACACGCCGTTCAAGCAGCGTGCTAGGCCTATCCATCCACAAGACATAGATGCGGTAAGGCGACATCTTAAAGAGCTCCTCGACGCTGGTGTCATCAGAGAATCGGAGTCCCCGTTCGCTTCTCCGATAGTAATAGTGAAGAAGAAGAGTAATGAGGTCCGTTTATGTGTCGATTTCAGAAAGTTGAATTCCCAGACCATAAAGGATGCGTATGCTCTGCCAAATTTGGAAGAAGCCTTCTCAGTTCTAACTGGTTCAAAGTGGTTTTCAGTTCTCGATTTAAAATCAGGGTTTTATCAGATTGAGATGGAGGAGGCAGATAAACAGAAAACAGCATTCGTGTGTCCCTTGGGGTTTTGGGAATTCAACCGAATGCCACAAGGGGTCACCAATGCGCCAAGTACATTCCAACGACTAATGGAGCGGTGCATGGGTGATCTTAATAGGAGAGAAGTTCTGGTCTTTATCGACGATCTTATAGTTTTCTCAAAGACCCTAGAAGAGCATGAAGCCAGGCTCCTACAAGTCTTGAAGCGGCTGAGAGAGTATGGCCTAAAGCTTTCCCCTAAAAAGTGCAAGTTCTTTCAAACGTCAGTCCACTATTTAGGCCATGTAGTGTCCGAAGATGGAGTCAAGACAGACCCGGCCAAAGTCGAAGCTCTCAAGACCTGGCCAAGGCCCAGAAACCTCAAGGAGCTCAAATCTTTTCTCGGGTTTGCTGGATATTACAGGAGATTTGTCCAAGATTTCTCCAAGATTACAAGACCGCTTAACAACCTTACTGTTGGATATCCCCCTCTGCAGAAAAACCAGAGACAAGGCCTAAAGAAAAGCACTGAATATCGAGATCCCAAAGAGCAGTTTGGGGACAGATGGACCCAGGAGTGCCAGCAGGCATTTAACACAGTCATAGAGAAGCTGACCTCAGCTCCAGTCCTCGGATTTGCCGACCCCAGGCTCCCCTATGTACTGACCACGGACGCAAGCACCACTGGACTTGGAGCTGCCCTTTATCAAGAACAGGAGGGTCTAATGAGAGCAATCGCCTTTGCGAGCAGGGGATTGACTAAGAGCGAAACTAGGTATCCCGCGCACAAATTGGAGTTCCTCGCATTGAAGTGGGCAGTCACAGCCAAGTTCAGTGACTACTTGTATGGAGGAGAGTTCACTGTGGTGACTGATAGCAACCCGCTTACATATATTTTGACATCTGCAAAGCTCGATGCGACCAGCTATAGATGGCTGTCCAGTCTGTCGACCTTCAATTTCAAGATCCAATATCGTGCAGGCAAGCGGAACCTAGACGCAGATGGACTCTCGAGACGTTCTCATGGCAAGCCTCTGGATGACCCTGTCTCTCAAAAGGAATGTGAAAGAATCAGGCAATTCACCCTTCATCATTTAGCAGAACCAGGACAACCGACAATTTTGCCAGCGGCGGTGAAGGCTCTCTGTGAAAGACACCAAGTGTATCAGGGCTACGGTGATTCTGAGCTGTCATGCCTTCAACCTACCGTGTTCGAGTCTTTGTCTCTCAGTGTTGGTGCGGTGCCCCAAGAGTTCCAGCAAGAGGATGCCCATGGTCTTCCAGTTCTTCCCCAAATGTCTGAGGAGGAGCTAAAGACACGCCAACGAACTGACCCGAACCTCAGAGAAGTTATTAAATACCTTGAGTCTGGGAAGAAACCAGATGGGAGAGTGGAATCTGTAGAGGTAGCCTTATGGCTGAGAGAATGGAATAGATTTGAGTTTCGGAACGGTGTGTTGTTTAGAAGGAAGCAAGACCAAGGACGTGTGCTGTATCAGTTAGCATTACCTGTGGACCTTCGGAAAATGTCATTAACAGCGCTACATGATGACTTGGGGCATCTGGGGATTGAGAGGACCCTGGACCTTGTTAGGTCTCGGTTTTACTGGCCAAAGATGGCGACAGCTGTGGGGGAAAAGATAAAGACCTGTGAACGCTGCGTAAGGCGAAAGACCCCTCCTGAACGAGCTGCACCCTTGGTGAATATAGTGACGAGTAGACCCTTAGAGCTAGTTTGCATGGACTTTCTGTCGCTCGAACCTGATCGGAGTAATACAAAGGATATTTTAGTGATCACCGATCATTTCACCAGGTATGCTGTAGCCATACCCACCAGGAACCAGAAGGCTGAAATCGTGGCCAAATGCCTGTGGGATAACTTTCTCGTCCATTACGGGTTTCCAGAGAAACTCCACAGCGATCAGGGGCCCGACTTTGAGTCAAAGCTGATCAAAGAGCTCTGCAGCATAGCAGGAATCCGTAAAGTGAGAACAACACCCTATCATCCTCGTGGCAATCCCGTAGAGCGCTTCAATAGGACACTGCTTCAGATGTTAGGGACCTTGGATGATAAAGGAAAGACCTGCTGGAAAGATTTCGTGAAGCCGTTGGTCCACGCATACAATTGCACCCGTAATGACTCAACAGGATTCTCACCGTATGAGTTAATGTTCGGGAGGCAGCCCCGACTACCAATCGATCTGGCTTTCGGTTTACCTGCTGACAAGCCGTGCAAGTCTCACTCAAGTTATGTGAGGAACCTGCGGGATCGTCTGGAGGAGAGTTACAGGGTAGCAAGAGAGAATGCAGCAAAAGTTGCAGGACGCAACAAGCGGAGGTTCGACGAGCGAGTAGTCGCCTCATCACTTGAAGTTGGTGATCGTGTTCTGGTGAGAAATGTGAGACTGAGAGGAAAAAATAAGTTAGCAGACAAGTGGGAGAAGGCAGTCTATATTGTGATCAAGAAGGCCGGTGACTTACCGGTCTATACAGTTCAGGCTGAGGGTAAGGACGGGCCCCTCCGTACGTTGCATCGCGACCTACTACTACCATGTGGATTTCTGCAAAGGGTAGACCACCCTGAGGAATCAGTCAGCCTGGAGAAACCCCACAGACCGAGAACTCGAGCAAATCCTGTTTCAAGAGAACCTGAGAGCGAAACCCAGAATTCTGAATCTGAGGATGACTTTACAATTTATTCACCAGAGCACTCGCCAAGTGTTGAAAGCAGAATTCTTCCTAATCCTAGACCTGAAAATCGGTCAAATGGTGAAGAGACAGCAGAGGTTTCTCCTGAAGGGGGGACTGTGATTAATGTAGGTGTTGAGCATCCCACTCCAGTGAAGTTGCGAGAAAGCTTGCCTGGCCAACCTGAGGTCAGCCATGGAAGTCGATGTGAAGGCCCTGAAGAAGGAAGCCATCAGATGGTGAACCTTACAGGGATGGACGCGCCGAGTGACATAGCTGTGCAGAACGGGCAGCAGGATCAAGAGTCGGATGGACCCTCATCCGGGACCCTTAGAGGAGAGGGAGAAAGATACAATGCTCTGACGCAGAGAGAGATAATCAATTTAAGAAATCCCAGTGACAACCCAATGGAGACTGGTCAGAGTCTAGAAGATGTTCCTAGGCGTTCGCAAAGACTCCGTGAGCAACCAAAAAGGCTGCAGTACCCTAAGTTGGGTAATCCCCTTTCTTTGATTGTACAGTCATTATTGCAAGGGCTCAGTACAGCTTTCACTGTGTCGTTGGAGGAGCCTGATTCTCTTAAAGATGTTTCCCTGGAATTGTACAGTGAGTGCCCTTCGGCGATGACTTCGCAGCCTAAAGGATGCAGAGGGACCTGCATATCTTCAAGACGGGGAGAGTGTAACCCGGGTAACCCAGGTAGTCAGTGAAGGGGTTAAAATCACATTAAGAGTTGAAGGAAGCTAAGAAATGGAAAAAAAGGGAGAAGAGGTAGAGAGAAAAAAAAGATTCACCCAATCACAAACCTCATCCAGTGATAGACATTCCCAAGGGCCAATGGTAGCAGCGCATTCATAAGCCCCGCCCACAGGTCGCACCATGCTTGCAGGAAGAGAAAAGAATATATATACGAGAGAGTAGCATGGAGCATTCCCTCAGAATCTTGTGTCAAACGTTAGTTTTTTAGTGAGAAATGTTAAACATTTGTTCTAAAAGGAAATGTGATTGAGTGTGCTTGGAAGGTGAAACTCTCAAACTTGTGTTTACTTCGCGCTGGACGTAATCCCATGACGAGGAATCGTATGCGATTGTACGTGCGCGAATGGCGAGCCGCCCACGGACCTTTTAAACATGTTTTAAGATCACCAACTGGTAGGAAATTTCCAGTTTTCTTGTTTTGGATTCAGAAGACCTTTTTTTGATACCTCAAACTTGATTGTTTTCCCCATTTTTGCTTCTGGAACGGAGAGACTATTCCTCTTCTGATTTGAATGAGTGTCGACTCTTTGAACTGAATCATTTGATTCACGAACTTCACCTGAATGAGCTAATTTACCGTTTATTGCATTTTCAACTTATGTTGTTTAACAATACTGCTCGGGTTTGAAAGAAATGTGTTCATTTTAAGAGATGTATATTTATGTTCTGCATGTTGAGTCAAATTGAATATTGACCTACAGTTTCTTTTGCAAATTTGAGTTGTAGAATGCCACATTTTGTTTAGAAGTTTACTACTGTGAATTGATTGGTCAAGGTAAAAAGGTGTACACACTATTGTTTTGAGAACTTTTCTTTGTCACATTAGATGAAGAGTGCGAGCTGTTCTGTGGAAGTTGTTTTGTGAATGTTGTCTCAATATTTTGAATATTGCTAATTAATTGTTTAATTGTGACTCTTTAAATTAACGAAACACAGAAAGAAATTTTGTTTTATCTTTATAAAATTCTATATGAGCCAGAATCTACTGTTATTATTCGATCGCCGGTAGTATCATTCCCTCTCTCCAGTAGCCGTTCCTATCTTCTGAGACTATTGGCCCATACTGAAAATCATCTCCGGGCACGCCACATGTGTTCACTGTTGTGTCACGTGCTACATTTTGCTGTGCATTTATTTTAATACTTGATTGATACTTATGTTCATATAAATGACAGTAATGGACCTGCAAGCCAATTAATTCTAATGGAACAGATAAAAAAGTGTGACACAGTGTGGCTTAAACAAAATCAAAAACAAGAATAGACAAAGAAAACTGAACCTTCAACGATAAATGAACAGATCAATGTATGTTTATTCTTCTTAGAAAGTTTAAAACCAGTTTGTCTCATATACTCTGAAACCGTGGTGTTAATATAAAGCAGTGATGTAAAGTACTATGAGCAAAGTTGCCATATTCCAAACTATTTTCTGTGGAAGACACAAGCAACATCACGGCTCTCTAGCCTCTTTCTGACGTGTCAGTGATAAACGTCAAATCTCCTGCATGCATTCATTTCCTAAGCACAAAGGTATAATGTGGCCGTAGCACACTGGGACGAGGCTCCACCACTTGGTTTTTACCAAAGGAAGAGATACAGTATAATATTTACGTAATCCAAATGAAATTAACAATTATTCAAAGCATGCATGAGGCATCAATCACACGCAAAAGAAGGGATAATAACTGGAACAGTTTTGGTGGCAGGACAGATCCTCTGAGACGTGGACACCCAGGAATTTGAAGCATTTTTGATCTTCAATAATCCACAATGATCTCAGTTTCCATCATGTTTCTTAGAAAAGTAACTATAGTTGCTGATGCAGCAGATAATATTAGCATGGACAATCTCATTTTTCAAGGCTCACTACAAAATATACTAATTTTCCTAAAACATGCCAGTTTTTGTCAGTAGCAGAATAAATCAGTTAGTTTATTGCCAAGAACATGAACCTCTACAGAACTACACACACATAGTAGCTAAAACTGGAGCATAATAGAATTCAAACATTTTGGCTGTGATGGGTTATGACTGCACTCACTCTGATAGTTTTAGAACTGAAATTTCCACACATTTGTACCAGTATTTAATTGTCTAAAACTACACTCTCTGAAGTCTCACTGCATAAGTGACTGGATGTGCTGCTCCTGTGTGGAAAGTCTATTTCCTGTTTTATTTATTGTAAATATGTTACAAGACAAGTGGGAAACTGACACACTGTGAAGACACTTAATCAGGAAGGTCTTAATGTGGTCACTACACAGTCACTACACAGTCATGTGACTACCAGACTCACCCTGAGAGGTTTACTGAACAGTTTAATAGTATATGGATGATGATTTAAAGATAATTTCACTGATCTGCAGTGAAGCAGCTCCATCACACACCTGCCCGCTGCATCATTAGATGTTACATCTGTTCATTAAAAAGAAGAAAAAAAGCAGACAGTGTTCAGTTAACATTATTGTGTTCACAGAAATAATAAATCTAATAAACATTTCTGGTTATATTTTGTCATAAACACAATTCATGCTGCTACGACCATTGTGCACAGACAGTACAGTACTGTATCTGTTGAATAGATGATGATGATGATGACAAATTTATAAAAATTAATTTAAAAACTGTTAAATTATTGAACTTTTTTAATACCTCTGAATCAATTTGCTATATGTTTGGACAATTAATCATTTTCTATAACAGATCGATTATACTGACAGTAGTTCAAGCTGAAGGTATTTGTATAATAACGCATGTCTCATAGTACAGTATGGTGTTTTGTTGTTTTAACACGTACAGTGGGTTAAAGATTGCTCTTTAAGAATGACACTGTATGGGGTTATATGGAGCAGTGTGTTACATAATGTATGTGTTACAGGAGTTGGTGCAGAAGATGGTCTGCTAGAAATATAGTTCATTTTATTGTTAAGAAAAATAAATAAAGATCATTCAAATGATACAGTAATAAATTCTGTGAAGACCACTACTAGACTAGATCTACTAGACAGTAGATGAGTGTTATTATCTCAATATAATCTGGTGATTCCCACCTAGAATTATAATTATACCATTTTCAAATTCTAACCCCCGCACCATAACTCCTAACACCATTCACTCATATAGTCAACATCCATGCACATGTGTACTGTTTACTATAGCACTGTGACCGTGTGTGTGTGTGTGTGTGTGTGTGTGTGCGTGCGTGCGTGCGTGCGTGTGTGTGTGTAAAGCCTATTTAGGGCCTAAGCACTATAAGGTGCGTAGGACCCTATTGGATTTTTTTTCCACCCTTTTGAACTTTTCAGGGGTCTTAACATGCTCAAAAACTCATGAAACTTGGGAGACAGGTTGGAATCTGTTGCCATCAGGAGCCTGAGAGTCTCGTGGCCCCCAGGGGCCCCACACAAAATTTAGCTTGATAGCTCATACACACGTAGGCACATGAAACTCGGTACACATTTAGAGCTCATTGAGCGAACAACTTTCGCGCTGCATGTCCTGGGCTCAATTCAACAGGAGGCCGGTTATTTTGGGTCATTCGCAAAAACACACCCGATTGATTTTGATATACTCCTCCTAGGGAAATTACACGATCACCACCAAACCAGGCCGATGTGATCTAAAGACACTGAGGATGTAGAATTGCGGAGAGATTTCTGATATCTCGAATGGGTCAGCCGTGATAATGTCGTGACATTTTCAGCAACACCTTCTGTGACATCACGTTCAGTGACATCACATTCAGCAACATCATAGTGTGAGGCTTTTCATCCAGCATCTCGGCCTCTTGTGCACACATAAACATCACAAATGTACACACTCAAACACACACAAACAGATCTCACACACATACACACACACACATACACACACACATGACTAATGTTAATACACACAGACTCACACACCGTACACACAAACAAACACAAACAAGCACATTTACTCATCACACACAGACTGACACATCCACACGTCACACACCTCTCTCCCTCACTTTCAAACACACTAACCTTGACACATTAACACGTGCACAAACACACACACACGCACACACACCCACACACACACATGCAACATTAACACACATGCACGCATACATACACCCATATTACAAATGTTTACACGCATGCACACACACACACACCCACCTCTCTCACGACACACACACACCACACACACCACACACACACACACACACACACACATACACACACACACACTAACGCACTCAACAAAAATTTAGGGCCCAACCTGACATTAGCCCATTAGTGTGTGATGTGTGCAAGTGGTGTGGTTTGCCCAGGGTGACAATGGCGCAGGGTGCTTGGGCCCATCATCGTTGCTTGCAACTATATTTTATTTTGTGTTTGTATGCTTGTGTGTGTGTGTGTGTGTGTGTGTGTGTGTGTGTGTGTGTGTGTCTGCGCACTTGCATGAGTGAATGTCTCTATCCGATAAACTTGTGTGCGTGTGCGTGCGTGTCTGTAAAAGTCATCCTAAACAGCAGCCCCCTTCCTCTTCCTCTCTTTTTTCTGGCTCTTTCGGGAGTTTTTGTGTATATGTGTGTGTGGGTGAGTGTTTGTCCATGTGTCTGTGTGTGTGCATGTATGCGAGCTTGTGTGTGTGAAAGTGGGTGTGTGAAAGTCTCTCCCCCCGTCCGTCCTTTCTCTGGTTTCAATCATTACAGCCACAATTATTTTCAAAAAGTAAAGTGCAACTTAATTTGTTTTATTTTTACCTTATAGTTTGTATTAATTATATTTATTTTAATATTTTGGGGAAATTCACTTTTGATATATGAGTGCTTTGGTATACAATAACATTTCTAGTAACACTAACAAATTATGCTCATAATCCAAGGTTGTACTGTATTTGGGTACCTGGATACATACCAGCCTACAAACTATTAAATGAAATAAGTTAGGCTGTTTTTATACTCTCCCTGCATCCTACTCTCTTTTCCGGGAATGTCGGAACGTCCCTCAACAAAATTCTAGCATTCAGAAAACTCTGTGACATCAACACAGGGAGTAGGAAGCAGGGACAGTACACTGTGGAATAAACATAGCCTAACTTATTTAATTTCATAGTTTGTAGGCTGGTATGTATCCAGATACACAAACACAGACATCACTTCTTCCTACTGAAAATAAATATTGAACACTGATTGAAACAAAATCTGTCACGTTACAAAATGTGTTCTAGTGTAACTCATAAATAACTTATTGGACTAATTTTCAAGATTTTGCAGTGACATATTACTAGTTTATATAATGGTAAGGAGTTAGTGAATGAGGTAAATTGTAAGGCATGATTTTAAATAACTTTCTCTTCACTAACACTTCACTCTACATACAGTAGGCTATCATTTAGTAGAGTTGAAGACTCTGTCTAGTTCACTATTCAACCACTAGATGTCATTTTACATTCAAACAGAGAAAAGATTAGGCTTGTTATAATGTATACACACTGCTATTACTTGTACAGTATATGTATTAATCTATAATCAATTCTATAATCAAATATAAAATAAAAACAATGTGTATTTCTTTAAATTCATATTAACACTATATTGGCAAAAGTATATGCACACCTGCTCTTGTGGCTGAATGAACACAATTCCCCACAGATACAATCTGAAGTCTAGTGTAAAGCCCTGCAGAAGAGTGGAGCTTATTATAACAGCTTATAGGGACTGCTTCTGCACTGGGATGTTCAACACATACTTTGACTGTGATTTTTTTTTACAAATTTCTGTTAAATTTAAACTGTTGTTCCATCACCAGGTTGAATTCACCAAAGTGAATAGAAACAAAAACAGTAAAGACCATAGGGTTACAACGTAAATTAAATAAATGTCCTTCCCCCTTTTTGATGCCCATGGGTGATGCACATCCTGTGTGTCTTGTATGTTGTTTCTATCTTGTTTTTTTTCACATACTGATGTGTGAAAGAGAGCAGGGTTATTTTAGAGCAGTGGCACTTTTGTCATGCAACATTAAAAGTAAAGCTGCATAAATGCTCTGAAAAAGTAAATGATAACCTACTGCAGAAACGTGTCAACTGATTCATATGATAGAATTCAAAAGGGCTGTAAATAAACTCATGTTAAATGCAGAAGATGAAAAGCATTAATTTTATTTTTTTTTTTTTTTGGCAATTTTCTTATAAGTAACACAAATATTAAAAACTGGTGCAATATACACATGTCATTGTATCAGTGTATTATTTATGTATATAACTGTATTTATTATTATTTATGTATATAACTGCTGGACTTTAACAAGAGAATGTCATGTATGAGTGAATATTCAAGCTCAAATGTATTCACACTTTGACCACAAGATACCAGTCATATCCCTCTTGTATGTGCAACTTCCTTTACTAACAGCAGAACATTTTATTTAGTGTACAGTGCACTAGGAAGAAGTGCAGCAGTTCACATGTGCACAGTAATTTAGTGTTTTAGTGAGTCTTCTATAGATTCAAGATGTTTCAGCACTCTTCCCAGCGAAGGGAAATGGTGGTGGATATCTATGAGAGTGCAGAGGCTCTTAGAAGTCACAACATCGACCCTGAAGGCAGTGACATAAAGAGAGACCCAGACACAGCACCACACACAGGTAAGTGTTTAGGTTTGCAAGGCCAAAGTGTTTCCACATGCAAAGATGCATTAATTCAGGCTTTTATAGATTAATGTGTTTCATTATGTTTCTGAATGAAGGTTGATGGTGGATATCTGACACTGCAGATGGTGTTAAATGTAGAACAATGGAAAGAAAAAAGTCTATTGTTAATTGTTATGTATTTAAAGTGCATATACAGATCAATGCACCCAAAAGCTATGCTAAATCTAGTAGATTTTCAATTGCTGGATTTTGCTCACTAGTTTACACAGACAGGCCTACATTGCCTTTCCCCAATTTTCTTAAAAAAAAAAAAAAATTCGTAGCCAGCAGCAGTAACACCTAACATCTGACTTCTAGTTGTGGATTAATACCATAAGTGAAGAGGTTATTTAGGGTTTAGGAATTGTTACAAACTACTGTATCTCTCCAAACCTAATGAGAACCAATCAGGGATTTAAAGCAATGTTTCCAGATTTGGAGTTTATGCAGACAGTTTTGTGTAAAATAGATGGTATGATTAGGATTAGCTCCTTATATTAAAAACAAGCTTGCACTCTATAGCTATCAGTTATAAGGATGTAACTTTAGTTTTCTTACATAGAAAAGGATTGTTGCTTCTCAGTACAGTAGCATGACAAGCTGCTAATGTTTTGCCTCAAAGATGGATTCTAAGATAGCGTCTGTGTTTGTAGCTTGCAGTCTGATGCTTATTGCCCCATTGGTATCTCTTTTTTTAACCATTAAGAAGTCCACCTCTATGCAGTCTCATGATTACCAAAATCTTGTTTTTGCCTATTGCTTTGACACTTATTGCAGAATTTGGCCCACCATATCAAAACTCTACACACAAGCCAATCAGACATAGACATTTGGAGATTAACAACTCACATCTTTGTCAAAATGAAACACTCCATTCTAAAAATTTTATACTTGAAACAAAACCATACACACAAGTGATATTTGAATTACCCTTTCATATCACCAGCAACACACTGATGGGCTTTATATTAAAAACTCCAGTCTTTGTGTTTCTATTTTTTTATTTTATTTTGCTCTTCTGTAAAAGCCAAAAGTAATATATGCAGTATTCAAATAATTTTTTACCATAAACAGACATTCTTACAGAAATGTATCAACAAAAAGTAACCAAATCAAAACAATGACGTGTGTGATGGGGGGTGGGGTGGTGGAGGGTGTTGGATTCCGTCTTCTATTTCGATCTGGCCACAAGACCTCATCGACATCACAGGCGATGTTCTCGCGGGCCAGGCATCGGTCAAAATATTGCCTTGTGTGCCGAATCCACCCTTGAATCGATCCCAACTCACAGTCTCCGCATGCCTCTGTCATTGCATGCAGTCAATGAGTCATGCGGATGTATAGTTGCTGATCATATACTTTCCAGCACCATGCTACAAAGAATTCCTTAATTGCATTGAGAAAGGGGTCAGATATAAAAGTGTGAACTGGTTATGGCAGGGGTCAATATAGACAAAAACTACAAGCTATACATAGCATAAACCCTCATTCCCACATCACAATATATAGTATGTAAAGTAAAGTGACACATACCTAACACATACATCCTTGATTCTGACACTGTTCCTCACAAATGGCACCCTGTACAGCTGCTTCATACTGAAGTTATGTTTCTGTAGGATGCAACTTATTGTAGAAATGCTGACCCTGATGATATTGCTGAATACATTTCCATCTGCAATTATGCGATGTTGTATCACAAAGTTGGATTGCATTATTTTCTCTCACCATTTCAGTAATGGCAAGCTCTTGTTGTAGAGTGAAGAGCCGCTCCCTTCCACTTTGAGGAGGTCCAAACATTCTGTCGAAAATGCCACCACAAGATGTCATTGTTCAAACTGTACACAGTACTGTAACATCACGATGGTATTCCCTTAGATATACTTCACAGCACTACTCAGTTTTTATATGGTACAGTTACATACTGCAATACTGTATGATACAGCATCATGTGACATACTGTAAAGTAGGTAGAGTATACCTCTGGGCAAAGAAGGGCAGGCATAGATGCAGAGGGTCTGAACATAAGAGTCTTTTATTTAAACAAACCAAAGGAAGTTGGCTTTCTAACTGCAGCATGGCACACACAAAAATATTAGGAAACAGACTAAGAACTAAGCAGGTTAGTGGCTAAGCAACTTAGTAACTAAACAGACTAAGATCTAAACAGACGTGGAGACTGGACAGATTAGGGGACTAAACAGGCTAAGAGCTAGGCAGGTTAGTATCAAAATGTTAATAGCAAAACAGACTAACAACTAAACATTCTACAATGGTACTTAAACAAGGGAAAACCAAACAGACTAAAATACAAACTAACACATTTAACAAAGAAAGCTCCATAAAACATATGCCAACTAAACTAAAACTAAAACAGAACATAACCAAACCAAACCAAACAAAATATAACTTTATATAACAAATGCTTGACCCAGTTTCCCAGAACAAACAGCTATTTATAGAATGTCTAATGAGCTACCTTGGTTCAGGTGAGCACTCTCATCACCTGACCAAGGTGCCTTCTAGGAAACTGAGTCTACAAACAAAAAATACAAAACTAAAATTTAGGGCCCACCGTGCCCTCTACTGGTGAGTCCTCACAAGGAGAAGTGAATCACCAAAACCTTTGGTTTCTGGGTCAAGCACCATGATGGTTGCG
This sequence comes from Clarias magur, assembly GCA_013621035.1. Classification (NCBI taxonomy): domain Eukaryota; kingdom Metazoa; phylum Chordata; class Actinopteri; order Siluriformes; family Clariidae; genus Clarias; species Clarias magur. The sequence goes on along the minus strand of QNUK01000816.1, from coordinate 499 downwards.
ACCTGGCTAGAACTGACCTGGTAAAAACTAGGTCAATAGTGAGTAAAACTGGGAAATCCTAATGATTTCTTCACTTCGTGGAAATTGAACAATTTATGCAGAACAGAGACTTAATGGAGTGTGCGTGAGTCAAATTCATTTACTGAAGTTTTACTACTGGACTGCATGCATTTTTATTCTTCAACAATTTCTGGAACTGGAAGAGGATTAGCGATTATTCTTAAGACATGTTTTATAAGCAGCTGGTGTTGAATTTCTACTTCAGTTTTATATGAACATGTTTGAGTTGACTCACTCTTATCCAATATTGTGCGTCATAATATAAAAAACACCAAAAAAAGTTGCACACTCTCATATTTCATTGCACCGCCTTTGGTTTTAATTATGGCCATGGCATCATTTTAAAGTTTATTCAATGACACACAATTTATTTCCATCCTGACTTGCATTAATTTTCCTCCATGATCTTATGAGCATGGGAATGCTCCTATCCTATCCT
>QNUK01000815.1:0-228101 GCA_013621035.1 Clarias magur | reverse complement strand
TGCACGAGCTCACAGACGCCCCTGACTGGCTGTAGAGCCGTGATTAATGTGGGAGGAGCACTATGTACCTCTCATCCCTCCCCTCTGAGAGAGCTCGGCCAATCAGCTCTCTCTAGACCTCCGCTGCGAGAGGTTACAGCACCACCCGGGATTCGAACTAGCGATCTCCGGATGATAGGGCGAGCGCTTTAACCACTGCGCCACTCGGAGGCCTAATCTACATGTCTTTAGAGTGTGGGAGGAAACCGGTGGACCCAGAGGAAACCCGCCAAGCACAAGGCGAAGATGGACGGTATTAGATTTAAAAATTGAGGTACAAAATTTATCATCTTTTATCATTTGTTAAAAATGTCATTTTTTCAGGAACAAAAAAAAAAAAAAAAAAAAGATTTTTTAAAAAATTAAATACCTAGTGCACATCTACAGTATGTTTGCTAATAAAGGTTCTGTAACGGTCTGTCCGAATGGTTTAGGAGGAGTTACAACGGATAATGAACGACATCAACGCATGACAAAGGAACAAAGTTGTGGTGACACAACAATACTTAACAGTTCTCCTCATTGTTCTGGAAATGACCAAAAGTATCACGATGCCGTACAGAAAAACAAAAAAAGAAACATTTTACATTACACTTGTTTTGCAACAAAACAAGTTCAACATTAAACTAAACAAAACTCAACAAATCCAACAAGAAAAATTCAGATCACTTCATTATTCTTTTTTTTAGTAAATACACATGAATAGAATTATGCTGATACAGAACAAACAAACATCATAATGTTATTTCTGAGACCTCAACCATGGCTTGGTTGTTATTTCAGAATTTTAATATTTCAGAAATACTTTAGGAGGAAAACAAACACACACATTTTCGGAACACGTTGTTGAGGAGAGAGATCAGAAGGGAACGACCTGTTACGAGCAGAAAACAGAACATCGGAATTCACAACACATCAGAACCTGAGCTGAAGACCGGATCAGGTGCCTCTGCTGTCATCCACAAGCAGCAACCTGACACACTCATGGACACACAGTCACTGAAACTGGATCGGTGAGGAGTGGAAAAAGGTGATTCATTTTCTTCTTTCTGATATTAACATGTGTTGATGAGTCTGTGCCCCTGATTGCATCAGATTCCTGTTCATGTCTGACGGACAGAAGTGGAACCTACAGTAATGTAAGATCCTCCTGTAGCAGCTCATCCACAACAGCTTCAGATGTTTTGCTTTACTGAAATGCGTTTCTGCCCACTATGGATGTGAAACGTGATTATACACACGTGGACAAAATTGTTGGTACCCTTCGGTCAATGATAGAAAAACTCACAATGGTCACAGAAATAACTTTAATCTGACAAAAGTAATAATTAAAAAAAATTCTATGAATGTTAACCAATGAAAGTCAGACATTGCTTTTCAACCATGCTTCAACAGAATTATTTAAAAAAATAAACTCATGGAACAGGCCTGGACAAAAATGATGGTACCCCCAGAAAATACTGAAAATAATGTGACCAAAGGGACATGTTAATTCAAGGTGTCCACTAATTAGCATCACAGGTGTCTACAATCTTGTAATCAGTCAGTGGGCCTATATATAGGGCTCCAGGTCGTCACTGTGTTGTTTGGTGACATGGTATGTACCACACTCAACATGGACCAGAGGAAGCGAAGGAAAGAGCTGTCTCAGGAGATTCGAAAGACAATTATAGACAAGCATGTTAAAGGTAAAGGCTAGAAGACCATTTCCAAGCAGCTAGATGTTCCTGTGACTACAGTTGCACAGATTATTCAGAAATTTAAGCTCCATGGGACTGTAGCCAACCTCCCTGGACGTGGCCACAGGAGGAAAATTCATGACGAATCAAAGAGACGGATAATCCCAATGGTAACAAAAGAGCCCAGAAAGACTTCTAAAGAGATCCAAGGTGAACTTCATGCTCAAGGAACATCAGTGTCAGATCGCACCATCTGTCATTGTTTCAGCCAAAGTGGACTACATGGGAGACGACCAAGGAGGACACCATTGTTGAAAACAAATCAGAAAAAAGCCAGACTGGAATATGTCAAACTACATGTTGACTTCTGGGAGAATGTCCTATGGACAGATGAGACAAAAATGGAACTTTTTGCCAAGGCACATCAGCTCTATGTTCACAGACGGAAAAATGAAGCATATGAAGAAAAGAACACTGTCCCTACTGTGAAACATGGAGGAGGCTCTGTTATGTTCTGGGGCTGCTTTGCTGCATCTGGCACAGGGTGTCTTGAATCTGTGCAGGGTACAATGAAATCTCAAGACTATCAAGGAATTCTAGAGAGAAATGTGCTGGCCAGTGTCAGAAAGCTGGGTCTCAGTCGCAGGTCATGGGTCTTGCAACAGGACAATGACCCAAACACACAGCTAAAAACACCCAAGAATGGCTAAGAGGAAAACATTGGACTATTCTAAAGTGGCCTTCTATGAGCCCTGACCTCAATCCTATTGAGCATCTTTGGAAGGAGCTGAAACATGCTGTCTGGAAAAGGTACCCTTCAAACCAGAAACAATTGGAGCAGCTTGCTCATGAGGAGTGGGCCAAAATACCTGCAGAGAGGTGCAGAAGTCTCATTGACAGTTACAGGAATCGTTTGATTGCAGTGATTGCCTCAAAAGGTTGTGCAACAAACTATTAAGTTAGGGGTACCATCATTTTTGTCCAGGCCTGTTCCATGAGTTCATTTTTTTTTATTATTCCGTTGAAGCATGGTTGAAAAGCAATGTCTGACTTTCATTGGTTAACATTCATAGAATTCTTATTTATTATTACTTTTGTCAGATTGAAGTTATTTATGTGACCATTGTGAGTTTTACTTTCATTGACCGAACGGTACCAACAATTTTGTCCACGTGTGTATAATACTGTATATTACATCCTTCTTGGCGGCTCAAACCAACGTGGCCATTTTCCTCTGCTGTCTCTCATCAGCGGGACATTTCTCACAACAGAATCATGAATCAATCAAGGTTCATTGTTCCTCAAACCATTCCGTGTAATCTCTCTGTGTAAAAAATTCCAGGATAGTTTGACATATTATACTCGAACCAGCCAATCAGAGACCAACAACCATGGGATGATTAAAGTCACAGAGATCACATATTAAGTTGAATTTATTAATACTGTGTACACATGCATCCATTTCACCTTATTTGACCTCTACATTGTTTTGGCTATTAAGCAGTAACTATTTTTCCCACAGTTTATACAGTTTATATTTATTCACAGATATTTTATACAGATGTTTACTCTTATGGATTTTATACAGATGTTTATTTAAGCTTTTTGGACTGAATCCATTTTTCATCATTCCAACAATGTTTTTTTTTTTATGTTAATTTATTTATTTATTTATTTTAAACTACTCTGCATGCCTTTAATTCCTTTAATTAACTTTGATGAATAAAGTTTTTTTTAATTAATTGAATTGAACACGTTTCCTTCTTTCTGCTATTTAATATTAAATTGGAAATTTGGTATTAAATTAGCTGAAGCTCATGACCAGTTCTGCATGTTTTTTTTTTTGTTTTGTTTTTTTTGCATTGTACTGAAGCCACATGATTGTGCAGGTGTACAGGCGTTCCTTATAAAATGGACGGTGAGTGTATGTTAAAATCCTAAAAGATCAGTCTATTCTTGTTTACAAGAAAAATAAACAAACAAATAAAAAAACAACAGACTGCTTCTTAAACAGTTAGCGATCAGTCTCTGCCAAGAGGAAAAGCAGTGGAAAAAAAATAAAATAAAATAAACCGTGGAAGCTTTGCCGAAGGTGGTTCTTGTTCAGAGTATCGGCACTCTCCATTAGTTCGGGGACGCTTAGCTGCCTGCTCAATCTCTACCACTGCCCCCAGGGTTAATTAGGAAAAATCACAGAGCTTCCGAGCATATAGTGCTTATTGCTCAGAGGTGCTGAAGATGAGTCTTACAGCAAGTGAAGCGAGTGATGCTGAACGGAGCATGGGCCTGGAGAGAGACCAGGAGACTTTATCGTATGAGAGAACTGAGGAAAAAAAAAATAAGAGTAGCCGATGTGAGCGGGATAAAGGAAGGAGGTCAGAAATCGCTAAAGGAGGAAATGGATAAAAAAAGAAAAAGAAAAAAGGAAATTTACTAAAAGAAAATAAACAGGACGGCACAAAATGGAAAGGATGATAAATGACTTGAAGTATTAAGTAAAGACTTGGCAGCATGTTTACAAATAAAACACTGTCAGCATTTAATGTATGATATTACACAGGCAGAAAGTCGTAAAATGTGAGTCACAAATCTGCTGCAAAACTTTGATGAGTATTTGAACACCTTAAGTCGCTCTTAAAAAGAAATAATTCTAAGTCCAAAAAAACCCACGTTATGATTATTGTTATTATTATTAACTTAATATAAACAATTTTTTATATCTTCATACAAACAACTAAATTATTTGTTTGTTTTATTTATGTGTTTATTTGTTTTCCCAGGAAAGAAGTCTCCTTTCTGATCGCCTGATTTTTGTCAGCCCATTTGGTCAGTATATCCAACTGCAAGACCAATCACAGGGCTATACTAATGAGCTCACTTCTAATAGACCGCCTAATAGTTTACTTTTTACATTTTTGTAAGGAGTCTCCAGTGTCAGTGCTTTTTATCAGCCAGATCTCTTCAGATTTGCGGTTTCTCACCAAGTTGTACTTTTTGGCATCATTAATATCAAGAAAGAAGAAGAAAAAAAAAGAGATCCTCTTGAAAGAACTACCATCTCTAGCTGCTAAAATCTATGTGATAACAGGAACTGACTTGTTTCACAGACATTCCAAAATAACAAATGTGTTCACCATTAATACGTAAACACAATGGCAAATGGCTGTAGTGTAAGAGGAATAAAACACTCTCTTATTCTTGTGAATAATTTTTCTCAGACACACAAAGTTGTCTATACTAAACCTTTTCATTTGAAAACCACTACATATCTGTCTTTTAGAAGCTGTGCACTTCCAGAGTTTAGATAAAATGATGTGTAAATAGCAAAACATGACATCCTGAAAAGCCAATTTTGTTCCTTCTGTCAAATAATCAGTGAAGCAAAACGACCAGCTGGATAAACTAGCGACTGCTATATGTGAACTTAGAGAATGTCGACGCCAGAAAAAAAGGATGTTTAAACTCTGTTACTGTCAATGACGTTACCCCGGCGCTCATGGACTACAGGTCTGCAGCATTTAACATCAGCGATACGTTCTGCAAAATAGAGCACCCAATGCAATTTGGATGAGGGGTAAACAACATATTATATACTTATTAAACCTTTTTTTTTTTTTTCATTTAATCTACTTAACCTACTTAACAAACACAGCTGCAGGCTCATTTATCTATTGTGACAGAACTGTGGGAGGTGGAGTTGCAGCATTTTGCAAAAATCCAACAACATTTGTGACCTAGTATTTTTATAATTGTTGTTTTATTGTCTTTGTAACTTTTAGAAAACATGCAGAAATCAGTTTGCAATACGTCTTCATTCAAAATATATATTCAGAAATGGACAGTTTCACTGCTGAATGAAAGAAGTCTATTTTTGCATAAATAGAGTTCTCGAATTCAGCTGTCAAACTGTTCAATTCTGAAATGGAAGAAGAATAAACTGACACTGAACTCCTATCTTGAACATTTCATCAAAGTTACATCTTTTTTTTTTATCCTCTAATTTTGTTGCTGTTACTGATATTCCATTTTTGCGCATCACTGTATCACAAACTGATGGAACGTCAAAGTCACCGTAGCAGCCAAGTAAACATAAAGCATTTCGCGATGTCTGGTACGATAACAAAACTAGTTTTATTCAAATCCAGTAAATAACAGTGCACGTGATGACACTGCAAGACATGAACGTTAATGCCATAACAGAAATGAGTATTAGATGCGCAAACATTGCCGCTTATCCGTGACATTTTGGATATATTTTCCCCCGCGTGTGCTTCCTTTAGGTGCCCAGACGTCTCTAAATGTCACACATCCAGTCTGAAGATGCAGTATACAAATCTAGATGAAGAACAGCTCTCGGAAGCCACGGGGAAAATCCGATGCAGCATTAGCAAAAGCAGTACATGTCCTGGAAAGGGCTTTTAAATAAATCAAAACCCCTTTTCTATTAGCGGCGGCATAAATCTGACTTTTTTTCTTTCAAAAAAAAAAGAAGGGAAAAAAATAAATAAATAAAAAGCTGGAATGGTTCAATGTATTCGACAGCGCACCCCAATATATCCCATGAGTGCATTTCAATTTCTACAGAAGATATACCTCTGGTACACGGCAATACAAGTACAGAAAAGAGATGAGATTTGGTGTGGGTTTACACCAATAACAGACCCGTCAAACCCAAAGAGGAATAAAGTCAAGTGCAGGAACAGTGCTGTGTGAATTCATCCAGAGGCGATATTAATTACTTCAGAACTTTGCCTGGTCTTTTGGTCTATTTTTCTTACACTTTGTAGGAAAAATGTTCGACAAGTACAAGTAGAGTTGTAAATACAAGCGTATGCAAGAATGTCTGCACGTACCGCTGCACTCGTGAAGGTGGAGCGAACACTCCATGTTTAGGCGGGCAGCTGAAATACTTCACCCCTCCGACAGAGCCATCGTTCTTCCCACTGGGTTTGTCCAGTTCGATTCCAAGCCAAATTCCTGCGCCCACACACACACACGACAAAAAAAGAGGCTAAATTCATAGATGATCATACCTTACATTTATTTCAGTGTTTAATTTTGAACTCCAGGTTAGTCAAATCAAATGTTTCTGTTGAAGTTTCATTGTTTTGGGGTTTTCAGGACCTTTCAGATTGCCAGTGTTTATATGTTATATAAGTCTGATAAATAATGTAGACATTTTTTTTCTCATGAATAAAACAGCATGACATTATTGAGTAGTTTATATGTTGATTTAGTCAGCTTATTTCTGACTGTGCCCACATACACACACTAAATCCATTTTTCTTTATACTGGATAAAGTGTTGCATGGCTTGAATGGCCCTGTTTGCTAAATAAAACCAAATCAAATGAAATAAAATGACCTTGAAGCAAAAAAGTTTAGACAAGGAGCTTTTAAGAGCTTCAAATTCTCACCTTGCAATTACAATTGCAAGGTGAGAATTTGGAAGAAGATCAGGAGACAGATGTATGTATAAAAACTTGTAAAACGAACAGATTCATTGACAGAGAATGTGAACTGTAGCACCAATTTAAATTAATAAGGAAAATATGAGGAATGAATAATGAATGGAAAATTATCAACATGGCGGATGTGATACAAAGCAAAAGTACTGTTAATATTAGAAAAATGTTTTACAAATACAGTGGAATCTCGCATTGCGAGTAACGTGGATTACGTGTGCTCCGCAAGATGAGCAAAGATTTTAAATAAATTTTGACTTGAAAAACTAGCAAGTCTTGGTTTACGAGTGCCGTAAATACACGGTGCCTGCGCGCACAAACGGAAACACTTATCTTTCGGGATTTCTTTTAACTTTTTTGTAAAGGTAAAGTGCAGGTTAATTTGTTTTATTTTTACTTTATATATCGTATTCATTATTTTTTATGTATTTATTGTTTTGGGCTGTGGAACGAAATATTTACCAATAACACCTTTTGAACATACGACATGTAAAAACCTTGATGTCTTGATACAATAGAAGCAGAAGACCCCACCGGGTGCCGTCCCTTACAGCTAAGTACAGGAAACTGGTGTTGTGGTGTTAGTTTGGGGGAGATTTTCTTGGCACACTTTGGGCCCCTTAATACCAATTTAGCATAATATAAATGCAGTATTGTTGCTGCCCATTTTTATGCCTGGTCATCACAAGCTAACGCATAATGTCACAAATCATTAAAATCATCTTAAACTGGTTTCTTGAACATGGCAGACCACAATCACCAGATCTCAAATCAATAGAGAATGGAACGGGAGATTCAAAACATTGATGTGCAGCCGAAAAAATTTATGACTGCGTGATGCTGTCATACTGTATCAATATGGAACAAAACCTTTAATGATTATTTCCAGCACAGTGTTGAATCTATGCCATGATGAATGAAGGCAGTTCTGAAGGCAAGATTGGGCCCGACCCATTACTAACAAGGCGTACATGTGGCTTAGGCTAATTGCCGTTCCCAAATTACCTTCCGTGTGTCAATGAGCATGTGAATGAGTGTATGGGTGTGGGCCCTGTGATGGATTGGCACCGCGTCCAGCGTGTACCCCAAAGACCCTGTATACAGGACGAGGCGGTATAGACGACAAGTGGTTGAGAGAGAGTGAATTAGATGTTACTAGAAAAACTGTAATGCATTATGATACAATAATGTAACAGGCACATTAACACCCGTAGAATACCTGCCCCTGGAATGCTAGAAAAGTAATGACCACCTTCTGACCAGTGAGAATTGAGAATTTGACAGTGCTGTGCTATAAAACACCACACAGCATTTTTTTTTTTTGGGTGACAAACAAACTAAAACCACAGAATCGGTATGAGACAGGATGAGTAGCATAGATGTCCTTGTCGCTCTGCTGAAATCACGCATGATGAACCACTAACTCCACCAGGTGCTTTTCATAATCTCATAGCTCTCCTGAACACAGCTGATAGCTCTTCAGCTTCGCTTTATGCTCCTGATAGTGTCGTAGCCCTGCTCCATTATGCCACCAATTACACTGAGTAAACACTTATCCGCAATAACTGCTGCTAAGTACCGAAGACAGTGATGTGGACTGCAATTCAATAAGATGGCATTGAGATGGCATATTATATTCCTAAAAGTGGTCGAAACATACAATGCATAGGTTTTGTGGTAAGAACTCCACACAAACACAAACACACACACCCGTGTGTGTGTATGTATATATATATATATATATATATATATATATATATATATATATATACACACATATACATTTATATATATACACATATACAAGGATATATTTATATATTAACTCAGCCAATGAAGGTGCACGAGCCAGTGTAGTCTTACGTCGGTCCCAATCCAGAATAAATGAGGAGGGTTGCGTCAGGAAAGGCCATCCAGCGTAAAACACGTGCCAAATCAATATTTGGATCATGATGAAGATTTCTTCAAGGATCGGACTTGTTTGTCTGGCGTTTCCCATAGGTGCTTACGGATTGGAATCTAGAGAGTTTGGAGGCTGGCTCTTTTCGGGGGCTCTTTACATGCTGGGCCCCGTGCGCAGTGGACTCTGGTGCACTGGGTGTTATTGTGGCTTTCAATTGTAGACAGCATTGGCTTTTTTTTCATCGATTTGTGATGCATTGGCATTTCTGTCAGATAGAATGGGCAGACTGGCTTTTCTCAGTATTAACAAAAATAAATAAATCCAGCTGTGCTTCCTTGGCTGTCTTAGCGATTACTCATTTGTAGACACCATGTTCAGCCAACCTGTAATCTATTCAAGTCTGTTGATGTCCCTTAATGGTGTTGTGGCACCTTGTGTTCAACTTAAAAGTTTTGTAGAGCGTGTAGGATATATTTTTGTGTTCTCACTTTCCAAATAAGAGACCGACAAGTTTTTGTAAAAGCAAGGTCAATTTAAGGAAGCGCAAATACTTTATACTGCTTTACATTATAGCAAGGCATTTGGCTTATGGATTTAAATAAATAAATAAGCTATTGCGTTAGCATTTACAAAATAAATCATAAGAGTAGGATTACTGTCTGTAGATGCTCTCTATAACATGAGCTACACAGTACGTAATTCTGGGGTCGGTGGTTCAGTGTTATCCATAAGGCACCAAATGTACTGTAGCTGCTGGTCTTCATTCCAAACGAGCAGGAATTATATCCGATTCCTGTTTGTTCAATCGATTCAACATGGTCTTTAAATGATGAGCACATGTGACCTCTATTCGTCAGGAATGAAAACCCTGGAGCCAGACATGACTGTTGCGCATAAGATTGGACACGCATGACTTTAACTTGCTTGTTGCACAAGCACAGAACAGACGTCACTTTTCATTTGCATCACATTCATTCTCTTCGTCTATAGTTACGAGAGGTATTCGAATCAAACAGGGACTTGTGATGAAATTTCTCACGGATGAAGGCAACACGTTTAACACTGATTGACGTGTATGGACAGAGTACGGTGATGAGAATCTGAGTTGCAGTAAAACATCACGATGATGCAAACGTTTTAAAGAAGGCTGTCCATGAGTGACGATCCTGCTGGAGGTTTGAGCTTAGCTAGGAGTTATCGCCACATCCCTCGTACAGTCCTGGCCTCGCTCCAAGCCATTTCCACACATTTGGACAAACATTAAAAGGAGTTCCTGGGAGGCCGGGGTTTCAGACGTGAAGCAGGCAGTCTGATCATGACTCTGACGTACTGAGAAAACGTTCTGCCATGATGGTGCCCAAGCACTAGTGAAACACGGTGTATTAGTGTAGCAGCGGATTACAGTATATAGAGAAATAAAGGGAGTTTTTACTCTCAGGACTGTGTTCCGTTGCTCTGCACGATCAAAAGTCCCAGTTTGACTTGAATGCACATATATAGTAAATCAATCTGTCTTTTATTGGTCTTGAAAACAATACGAGTCTTCCAAGAATAAAAAGCTCTAATAGCTCTGATTAATAGACAAGTGAAAACTGAAAAATGAGATGAACAGTCTACCCATGGCACTTTAGAGATTCCATAATTATCATCTGAATCACTTTCAACAAGTGCGCCTGTAAACTCTGGCCCACACCTCCTACTTGAGTGATGCTTGCACACAGTGGTACATTATCACGCCATGTGCTGAGACAGAAAGTTATTTAGGCAGCAACTTTTGCTGTTTCTTAACACTGATATCTCGGGCCCATTTTTAGCGCCGTGGCAACCGGCAGCAAAAAAATAAAGCTCATTTAAAATGATTCAGAACCTGACATGGTTTAAGGTCAGTGAGTTAGCTATGCAGCTTGAACAGATCTTTAAAGACCAAATGTGCGTTTGCCAATCGATGGCAAGGAAAAACTTGTTTTCTTAAATAATGGATATGAATCCTGGACATTTTCAAAAAGCCTTAAAATATTGATGCTTGCAGAAATGCATTGTTTATTACTGTTTATTTCAGGGAGTTTAGCTTGTCCTCATGCTTGCATGCTGTATTTTATTCTGTGTGTGTGTGTTTTCTCTTTTGGCAGGCAATTGAAACTTATGTTAAAAATGTATTATTACTTCAAGTTAGAAGCAGCCCAAAGTTTTCATTTCTAAATAAAAGTATTTCTTTCTGGCTAGCATTTGTTTGCTCGTGGATTTTCACAAGAATCTCCTGGTAACGGTTTAGGCAGAGAAATATATGAGCTCAAGTCTCTACCTTCCGAAAGAGCTTCTAGTTGGATGCTCTGAGGAAAAGGACAATGTTATAAGGTCGAACCACAGTGTGTGTAAAACAACTGGGAGAAACCTTCATAACGTCAAGTTAGTGTAGGTCTTCCGAAGAGTGTTTTTGAAGCTCAACGGTGGGAGCTCTGGTCGTCACCATCTTGGTAGGAGCTGACTCCGCCTAATTAATTCATATATGGGTGTGCATATTTATCTCATGGGGGTCGATGAGGATTGACTCATTTTTGAAGCGATTCAAGAAACCGCATGCTGTGCGACTTCTGCGTTGGCTTCATTTTTTTTCAGAACCAGATGTTCAACACAAACACCTGGTTTCACCCAGAGATATAAACTAAAGGACACTTTGGGGCACAAGTTGGAGCGCTTTTTTGTTTTTTGTTATTTTGTGCATATGGAGATGCTTTTCTGCTCATCCATGTTTGCAAAGAATGATTGAGTTCCTACAACCTTACTAATCAACTCAATCCATGACAGCCAGTCTAATTTGAGCTTTCTCACCTACTTTAGTTCTACAATTGCATAGAAACTGTAGTGTATTGGAATTTCTGATGATTAGCATTTTCTGAAATGCACAAACAATCTAGAACATCAAAAAAAAAAGTTTTTTTTTTTTTAAGTCCATAATTGATCTTTGAGATCATTTTTTGGTTTAACCATTCTGCTGTTAAATATGAATATTAACTCTAGCAGTTAATGTTATTTCTGCACGATGGGGTGTGATGGGCTTTCTAATGAAATGCTCCATGAGTGCATATGGAATCACGATAAGAATGTACAGTAGATATACCACAGCTGTAATGTTGTAATATTCCTAAAAACCATGGCAGCAAGTCAGGTCCACATTCGCAGAGGCCTACCTGGGGCAAACCTGGTCTTTCCATAGAACCGGACCACTCCTGTCCTCTGACCGATCACAAGAACTCGTTCCCCCAATCGCAACACGGGAGCATCTGATACTGAGCTGCAGGCTGACGGCGTCCTGCTGCGTGGCAAACCTAAAAAAAAAAATTTAATTAAAAAATTAAAAAACACACACACCCAGCCCTCATCTTCATCCATCACATTTCCAGAACATCCTCACTCCACCACAAAGACACCATTAATACAGCAATCATCGCTCGACCGACGTCAACGAGCATCCGCAGACTCCGTTATCAAACGGACATTATTTTCAATCATCGACAACACCATAATCGCAGTGGCAGCAGTAATTATCACTGCGCTTATGTAAATGGACTGATCCATCTGGGCTATTTATGTGGGTAAGTGCCTAAATCACAAATCTACTCAGGACTCTTTGCACTGCTGTAGATAAGCCATGCTCATGAGCCTTATCTGTAATGGGGAACACAGTCCTAGCTGGTTTGCAGAGGCGAAGATAAGCATGCAATGCGACAGTACCACACTGCGAGGATGGTGGAGGAGTAGATCTGGAGCTTGGAGGAGTCACTTCCTGCCGAGGACGAAGGGGACGTCTCTGTCTGGGGGCAGGGACTGGAGGGCGGAGGACAGGGCCGTGTCTGGAATCCAGAGAGGAGGTTGAAGTGGAACAGCTGCGTGACAGAGGACCTGGAAGATAAAAGGACCGAAAAGCAGGGACGTTTAAAATAAAAATGATGATGACGATAAAAAATATGGTTCAGCTTACAGCATAACCTAAAGGTGAAGTAGGAAAGTGTGGAAATAACCACAAGCTTTGCTTTTGCTGATGCCATAAAAATCACCAAAAAAAAAATAAATAAAACTTTGAGTTATTCATGTTATTATTGACCACAGTTACCTCAAGCTAACTAGTTTAGCTTAGCTAAAACGCTAAGGAGACTAATGTTAATTTGCATGCTAATGTTACTTTACATTTAATTGAACTCCGTCATTCATCCTCTACACATCTCAGCTAGTCAGCTAATTAGGTTTCTTAGTTACCGAGTCAGTTTTGTTTATTTCTTTTGTTCATTTATGTTGCATGTACAGTATGTAGTACCTTGGTTCTGGTGGTTTCATTTCTCTGTGTAAACTGTATATGGTTGAAATGACAATAAGCGCCTACTTGACTCGACTTAACGTAAACGGCCGTGTCAACTCCTACAGTACACGGTACGGTACACGGTTAAACTACAAAGATTCCAGTTAGCTACTTAGCTAAAGTCAGTGCTGGACAAAGTCCACAAATATTTCAGTTGAGTACAAGTAGAGATACAACAGATAAAATATGAGCAAATGAAAAGTAGATGTCATCCATTAACAGTTCTATTTGATTAGTAGTAAAAAAGTATATTCCTAAAAAAATTACTCAAGTATCAAATAAACCGAGACTGTATTAGCAAACAGTAGCCTTTAAGTCATAGTAAGGCATGTAAGGCAGCTGTCACTCAAATCGGCCACACCCGTAACTACAGTATGCACGATTTTATAGCTTAAAATAATTCTAACTGACGAGTTACACACAAATTCAATCCCTGCACAGTGCCGAATGGGAAGTCTAGTTATGGACGCCAAAACATTTTTGATTTCTGTTAAAAGTTCTAACATAGGCGCCAAAAGTGAGTCATTTCTTGGAGAGCCCATCAAGTTTTCTTAGTGGTCATTCAAGGAACTGCATGTTTTGGCATTTTTCCAATCGGATTGGATTCGTTTTTCAGAATCGGAGGATGTCCCTCATTGGAAACCGATAAAAAAGTGGCGATATCGCCACCTGCAGGCAAGATCACTTGCCTTCCCACCCTGACACGCCCAGTCATGACCCAGGTGTCTGTTTGCAGCCAGCTCCACTTCAGTAGTACTGAAGATATCTCATAACTTTATTTTGGTCAAATGTCAAATTTAGATCACATGATTCATTACAAATAAGGAAATATTGATTAATTGATTGATTTGCATACTTTGTAGTAGCTTCCTGTAGCCTGTTTAAAGTTATTACTTTTCCTATTTAAGCAGAGGACATTTTTGAAGGCAAGTACTTTTACTCAAGGGGAAATTTAAACAGAGGATTTCTACTTTTACTGGAGCAATATTTTACACAGTGCATCTCTACGTCCTCTTAAGTACTGGATTTGTCTACTTCATCCGCGACTCACCATCAAATCTAATGTACCCTGAAATAACTGACCAAACCTCAGGCACAATTTCACACGATTGTCACGACACAAAAAGAGTAATCAAACCATCTGTGAGCGCAGAGCCGCACTCAATATAGCTCCAGTTACAGTAATTATATACTACATGAATACACCAGAATTCTAATTCCGGTACAAAAGTAATTTTATTATGCCTATTAAAATTTACATTACCAGAAATTCCTTTAGAAGACTTTGTGTAGCGCATGCAAAGCAAATCACATTTCTGCAGCACTTGGGTCTGTCCTTTGGCTCAGCAGATCACATCTACAGATAAACATCTTCCACGAGCCAAAAAACGCATGATGTGTTTGGTTCACTTCCTGTGTTTGGAATTTAATTAAAAGGATCAAACTGCTTTCTCACTTCAATCGAAAAAACTCGCGAGACAGACTGGAACCGTAACCGAGTCCATCTCTGTGGGGTGATGAAAATGGTCTTAGACTGGTTGTGTTCTCACCTCCATAAACAAACTGCACCACGGAGGGAAATCCACCGGGGTTCGACTCAAATGCACTAAATTCTGCATATGTGAAAGCATCCGCTGTGAGTTTAATACTGAGATTAATAAATCGCATTGTGAGCGGTGAATAAATGTACTTTCCGGCAGACTATGCTGTATTTCACCCGTTTCAATAGATGCACCCATAAAAAGGAAATGTGGAGGAAGGGGTGCGAGGGAAACAAGCAAAACATACATTACAATATGTGCTATAGTCATCATTTCCTGAATCATATTTACAGGAGCTGTTTAGGAAATCAGGGTTTAAAACATAAATTTTACAAATTAACTTCATTATAGTTGGTAAATTATGCAGTTACTTGATTTCATTAATACCCATCATCAACGTACACATGAACTGGAAGGAGGGAAACACCACATGGCCCGATGTGAATGCATTAAGTGTACTTCAAAGCCACTGAATGTAACTCTGCCCTACATTAATGGAGCGCACTGATGGGAAAGTGTGTGCCATGAGCAGGGACCTAAACCCATCATCCCCACCACTTAAAAGGCCGAGATCAGACGCGGCAGGAGGAGTTAGGTCAGGCCTTTAATGCCTTTCCAAATGAATTTGGGACATGATGTCATTAAGCTTTCACATTCGGAGACCTTCATGGGCCAAGGAGTTCATTAATGAAACAAGTTAGAGGCTAATGGATAACTATGCACCATGTCTTAAGGGGGGGGGGGTTGGACAGTATCGGCAAGGAAAAGCTGTCTGATTAAATGCCTTTCACATTTCCTGAACTAAATATAGCCTGTAAAACCTGTGCCTCCTTTGGAAATTCAGCTGGCCTTTAAACAGCACATTAATTACAGGACACTTATGGCATAAAGAATAAGGCTCACTTCAGTCTAAAGTTAAGTTATAATACAAGCAGTTAAGACAATTTTCAGATATTTAATAGCAGACAGAAAAGAATCGCGGACAGCTAGGCCAATTATTTATTTATTTTTTATCATCTGTGCCGTTAGAGATGACGCCTGCTCACTTTTCTTTTCTTTTTCAAATAAAGAAAGCATGTGGCTCCTTCGCATAGAGTAAGAAATGTGATTCAGAGCAAATGCACCAAAATTAACCGAATGAAAATGAAGTGGGATGAATGAGTCAACAAACACTGCTTATCTTACTAATTAGCTTCGACCATCCTACATGCGGAAAGAGAAACTTCTGCAAAAATGCCGTAACTTGTCAAAGCATGAAATATGACAGGAAGATGGAATAAAAAGATGAACTCGCCGACGTACCCTGTTCACATGCTGGCTGTTAATGAAAGCCTTTTGCTTATTGCGGAGGAATCTTGAACACAAAGCCAGAAATGTTTGCTGTGGTACGAACAAAGTCGCAGGACTAAACATTTTTAGCAAAAATGTGAACACTGCAATTGTTGCAAAATGACTTTAAATCACACAGTGGGTGCTAGAGGAATACATTCCCGTAGACACCACCCTGCGTTTCGCACACACACACACACGTTAGAACACAAATAAACGGATCAGTCCTGCGGTTACGAACGATGTGCGCTCACTTTTAAATGCTTTCAGAAATTAAACACACTTTTACAGCCCAAAGTTTTTTTTTTTTTATATCTTATACACTGTAAAATATTTTATTATTATATTCAGATTTTATATTTTAGCCCCATTGAATATTTTCTTTTCATAATTTATTTTTATTATTATTATATTCTTATTTCATATTCTTTATTTAAAATACTCTATTTTTCTTTTAATTTTAAGGTCATGGGTGGTTTGTTTCACTGCATATTATACGCTGAATGGCTGTGTATGTGACAACTAAAATGTGCATTTGATTTGAGGAAACCATTTGCCTTCTTTGCATGCATCGAGGTTAGGAAATTAAAGCGACACTAAACGAGTGGGATAACTTGGGGACAGAATGCAACAAACAACGCTGTTCAATCAACTCCAACCATGAAGAAGGAACAAAGCCACTGCAATCTGAAAGAGAAAAACTACCTCAATTCACGGGAATGGATGAATATATATATATATATATATATATAGTATATAAATAAACAAACAAAAATAAATAAATAAATAAATAAATATCGAACCTCCTATGTGCGGATAAAATCACTGCACCTCCACATTGCAGAAACAATCAACTTTCCAACAAATGAAAGAATTAAAAAGCCTGAAAAAGACTACCTTTCACCTCTCACCATCCGCAAAATTGCAGAACTGATGAATGGGTTGTGCGACAGCGAACGATCAAGCTAATAGAAAACTAGAAAGGGCAGTGAGGAGAGAATACAAAAGCAACACGCCTTAGAACAATGCTGTTAAAGCTCAGTCATGCATGATTCGATAAAAGCTCAGAAAAGCAAATCGATGCTACAATTACGGATGAATATGAGTGATGTTTAATCTCCCCCGTCGCATGCGATGAGAACGGGCCGGCACACGCGTCGAGCCGGTACGCAGAAACTCACAGACTGTTTAAGTTCGGCACAGAAATGGACATGGTTACGGATACTGATTAGGCTTTAGAAGGTTTTAGGTTTCGTTGGGTGAAATAATTCACCGGTTATGAATGAGGAGGAGATACGTTTCTAAACAGAGTCACGGATTTTCCATTAGCATGCACAGTGTGATACCGAGTGTGTCAATGCAATTAAATTTTATTTAGAACAATGGGCATGGTTGCAAAGCAGCTTTATGGGAATAAACAAACATTCTGGATATAACTTGAATAAAAAGTTTGTCCTGGTGGGAGGGGGGACAGGCGGAACCTCCCTGATATGACACGAGGCAGAAACGTTGAGAGGAACCGGATGCGAAACAAGGGAACCCATCCTGGTTTGGGTGATACCTGGACAATAGCCCATTAATCCCCTCTATAACGGTGAGCTCTGAGGTGGAACTGTATAAGAGGAAATATGTTTCATATGATATTCGTGTAATGTGCACTTTGTTATCAAACTGTTCACTGATGGAGACTTTTGAAGATAGATATTCAAGGTGGTTTGCATTGATGCCAAGTGGAATAAGTGGAACCATCATTAGTTATCACATGAATCTGTAAGCAGAACAATGTGTTTTGTTTTAATTAATTAGTTAATTAAGTAATTAAATTATTATTATTTTTTGTTTCCAACAAGTCTCATTATTTCCTTGTTCTTAGTTCAGGGCTTCTAGCTAGCCCTTAATTTTTTTTTTTTGTCTTTTTATACCCTTATGTTTGTCTTTTTTCAAGAAGTCTCACAATATTACTTGCTAAGTATTTACACCCTCCGTGATAATTGTCTTCTGGAGCAATCCCAGATTTGAACTCTCATTATTTATTTTCTTATGAACTTCACAAATTTAATTTTGCCATTCTTTTTTTTTCTTCAACAGAAATTTTAATCAACTTCACCAAATGGACAAGAATGTTGATGGACAGAAAATTTTAGGACATGAGGATTTAAAGGGACATTTGAAAACATCTTTCTTTCTCACTACAGGTTCGCTGGAGGTCTGAAGTCTACCCCAGGGGACGGGGTGTCAAACCATCACAGGGCACGCGGGAACACACACGAACACACACACACGAACACACACGAACACACACACACACGAACACACACACACACGAACACACACACACA
This sequence comes from Clarias magur, assembly GCA_013621035.1. NCBI lineage: Eukaryota > Metazoa > Chordata > Actinopteri > Siluriformes > Clariidae > Clarias > Clarias magur. Next base: position 209,453 of record QNUK01000815.1, on the reverse strand, counting down.
CGAACACACACACACACGAACACACACACACACGAACACACACACACACACACATCACCTAACACACACACACACACATCAACACACACACACATATGCTACCTAACACGCATTAATAATAATTTAACAACACACACACGCCATTAATAACACGAACACACACACACGCACACACAACACACACTAACACACACATCAACACACACACTCTAACACACACTAACACCCACAATAACACACACTAACACACACACACAATAACACACAAACAATAACACACACACACACACACTCTAACACACACACACTAACACACACACACTAACACACACACACTAACACACACACACACTAACACACACATCAACACACACACTAACACCCACAATAACACACACTAACACACACACACAATAACACACACACTAACACACACACACACACACAATAACACACACACACAATAACCACACACACAATAACACACACACACTAACACACACACAATAACACACACTAACACACACACACACACACACACACAATAACACACACACACAATAATTTAACACACACACGAATAACACAAAATAACACACGGTAATACCAAGTACACAACACACATAACACACTCACCTAACACATGAATACTACACGTAACACACACACGAACACACCTAACACACACACACACACGAATACACACACACACGAACACACACACACACAACACACACACACGCACACACACACACACGCACACACACACACACACACACACGAACACCACATCTAATACGGACAACACACACACACACACAACACACACACACACACAACAACACACACACACACGAACACACACACACACACGAAACACACACACACACACGAACACACACACACACACACACACACACACGAACACACACACACACGAACACACACACACACGAACACACACACACACGAACACACACGAACACGAACACACACACACACGACAAGCAATTCGAAAATCCCAGTTAGTGTAAACTGCGCGTCTTTGGACTGTGGGAGCGAAGCGGAAAAGCATGCAGCACAGACCCGAGATGGGAATCGAACCCTCGACTCTGGAAAATTGAGGCCACGGTGCTCACTGCTACACCAATGTAGCACCTACAAGTGATTCATTTACAAAATGTATCTTTTCCTGTGATTTTTCCTCATTATTTTATTGGTTCATATTTATTTTTCCTTAATAAAGAAACCCATTTGAAACAGGTTGTTCTCAAGACTTTGCCTCTATCCATTTTCCCAGTGATGGCAACAAGATTTCCATTTTCTAATGCTGAAAAGCAACCCTAGAATATGACACCACCTCTGATCTTGGACAAAGGAATGAGTTTTGCCTGGCTGCTGGGCTGCAATTGGTTTGCACTCACCATAATCCTTTGGCTTTAGACCAGACCGTTTTTTTGTTCCCCCCCCCCAAAAGCTCTCAGATTCTGGCCACTTTCCCGTAGAGGCCAGTGCTGTGAAGAGCTGATGACATTGTTGAGCTCTATAACCTCTTCAGTGTTGTAGCTGGAATCTTGTGCACTGACAATTGCACTTCTCACCCTGTTACTCACTTCGGCATGCTCTGGTAGAGACATAATCACTGCGAGCTGAACACTATCTGGAGGCACTGCACATGAATGAAACAATGAAGCAAAGACACAAATACACTGACTAATGAGTAATTAAATAAGTATAAAGTAGAGCTGTGGAATTATTCAAATACTAATTTAAATCATAATGTGGACCTGTGCAATTAGTTAATTGCAAAAGGCTACACTTTATTATAGGAGATATGTGCATAGTCTGTAATTTATGTAGAGTTTGTTAATAATTAAAAGATTTATTCATATAAATAAATATTTATAGCAAACATCATCATAATGAGATCATTTGTCCCATTACGTTGTGTTAGTCAAGATAAATACATCTGAATACATAATAATGCATACATATTACAAATATATATATTGTATTTTATTTTTTTTAAAAAGGATACATTTTATACATTATATTGTAAGTATGTGTCAAAATAATGTTCTTTTATCCAGTCGTGCAGCCCCAGTAATAATTGAGCACAATCACGACGCAACAGATAAAAATAAACCAATGACAATACAGTAGCAGAGACGAGACACAAAACACAAGGCGTACGGTACATGACGATGGAACGCCGCATGGAGGGACAAATAAAGCGACGCATAAACAGAGAGAGAAATTAATGACAACCCTGACATTGCCATTCTGTCCTCTGAGCTCTGCTTGGAACTAGAATAATGATTACTGGCTCGCACTTAATAAATAACACAGCGAGTTTACACGCTGCTGCGCCGTCTCTGACCTCACATTACAACCTGACAGATTCGTCCCCTTAATATTGAATTATGACGACTAATGCATGGCAGTGGTGCTGAGAAGAGCTGAGCATTTAATGAACAAAAACACACAAAGTTGACCCGACTGGCAGAAACCAGAACATTCTGCAGCACCTGAGAAGAATGATTATATTTTGAGTCCTACTATTTGTGTGTGTGTGTGTGTGTGTGTGTGTGTGTGTGGGTTGTCCCCATTTTGTATGCAGCAAGAAGATTAAAGAATGTTAAAGATTTTGTGATCTAACTTTAATTAAACTAATGTCTTTAGAATGTCATCTGAACACATGATTTAATTTAATAAATTAGACATGAGGAAAATCGGATCTTTTGAAATATTCAGAATTTTTATACGTCTAGGCCCCAATTTAATTATTAGTATATTTGTGAAATTAAACTTATTAATGATCTTATTCAAAAGGTCTAGTTTCAAAAGTTCTATTGTATATTTGAACATTTTTGTTTAAAATATACACTGGCCAGGGGGGAAAAAAACTAAATCCACAATTTAAGATTTCATTCAACCGCATTTAACCTACATTACGGTGAACCATGTGTTTCATGTGTGAAAATGACTCCGCGCACTCCCCAAAACTACTCTGTCACACTCTGAGACCTGGAATATACCCGCACCATCAGGAAAGAAAACCTCCACAGATGTGATGTGCTGGTGATTCAGTACATTCAGGTGGTCATGTGACTTCATGTTATCTCCACATAACGTTGCTGAGTCTCGACCTGAGCGACTGGAGCGACCCCAGATCATAACACTGTCTCCAGAGGCTCGTACAGTGGACACTATGCATGATGGGAGCATCGCTTCATGCGCTTCCCTTCTCACCCTGACACGCCCCTCAGACTGAGTCTATTCCAGAGCGGACTCAGCAGGTCACATGACCTTTTCCCGTCACTCTTTTTCTCTGTGGTTTTGGCTTTTCGTCCTCATGCAAACACAGTTTTGGCCGTTGAAAACAGCTTTTGGAGAACTGAAGATTTTCCAAAATTCCATTTTCAGTGGTGTTCTGAGATTTTGGCTTGTTGTGACGTCACCTTTTCTGCCGATGATGCTACCGTCAGTGTGCTCGTCTCCTCGATTCGGCGCTAGCTTTGTTCATGAGGATATTTTGTGCAATAGCGGACTTACGTACAGTAAACTAGTGACGGGGCTAATGCTGCTTACTGGACATACATACATGCGCGTACATACATGTGCAATCACTCACACATTACGTTAACAAACGGAGGTGCCTGAATGTGCTACGAAGCTCACTGCTGCTACATACAAAACTTCGAAGACGCACAGACCGCGCAGACAGCGATGGCGGTTTTGGATGAGACGCGGAGGACTTGGAAAAATCTTTAAAAGGTTTTAAAAAAACCCGGCTACGTGTGGACACGACCTACTGTAAAGCAAGTTTAATCTTTATGCTCGCTAGCAAACTGAAGCCTTTTTTTTCTGATGAGTTTCACTAACAAGTGGTTTTCTTGTGGGGACACAGCTGTGCCGTCCTCACAATGCTCGATGTTCATTATTCCACTTAGCCGTGATTTCTACAGTTGATTTTTTTTTTTTCCTTCACAAACCATAGTTCATGTTTTAGAGAGTTCTTCCAGTAACCCAATTTCCAATTATTTCGATTCTCCCTAATTATTTTTGTTCCATGATGCAGGTCAGTAATTTCATGCTTCTGAAACAGCAATCTTTTCTTTTTGGCCAGGCAGTGTAGCAAAATGTCTGGTTGTCTCCAATTTAAATGCGAAAACTTTTTTTTTAAAATAAATAAAGAATCCAGATTTTCAGTATGTTCTCTGGATTTTTACACTTTATTTATTGATTTATTTATTGCTTTCCTCATGCAGTGAACCCTGTTGTTAGTCACTTTTTATTGCATATATACACACAATAAAATGGTAATGGAATAAAATAGAAATCTGCCATATCATCAATGCAGGTGTCGTAGCTTATAGAGCAGAAATGGCAGCGGAAAAGAAAAGCCAAAAGAGCAAAACACACTGACAAACCTGCGGTGCTGTAAGAGTAAACTGAGGTCATCTGACTGAATGAAGCTCCTGTCAATCCACAAACCCGGCGAGTTTTACTGCTGGATATTCAGTTCAAATGAAACGTTATTTGAAAAGCACTTTTTACAATCGACGCCATCACAAAGCACCTGTACTGAGATCCAGGTATTAATATTTTATTTGAATTTGTCGCCAATGAACAAGCCAGAGGCAACAGTAGCAAAGCAAACAGTGACAAAAGAAAGAAACCTTGAGAGGAACCGGAATCAAAAGGGAACCCGTCCTCATCTCCATGAGATATCAAACGGATTATAAATAATACAAATATATAACCGTAAGAAAGAGATACATTTTTTTAAAATGACACGTAATAACCTGTGTGAGACAGATATTTTATTGGTAAATAAAATGCATTTTATTTTATATAGTAGTTGGAATTATGTTTTATGAGGTTAACTACACAGAACCGGACCGGCGTAAATTATCTACTGTAATTAAACTAAAATATATTTTACATCAGTCTTTTTTTTTTCCTATCTATTTATTTATCTATCACTAAATGCTGACTATCTAGCAAGAAAAAAAAGTAAATAAATAAATAAATAAATAAATAGATAGATAGATAGATACAAATCAAGCCCCATGCACAAACTCTCAGCTCTATTTTTCTTTCCTTGTCTCTCTCGCGCTCTTCTGCTTAAACGAATAAAAAGTGTTGATTTTAAAACATGCTGTGAAATCTAGTGTACAAATCTTCATTAGTAGTTACTAAGAGCTAAAAGAAACTAGAAGAAGGAAAAGAAGAGCCGTGTTTAATCTGTTGGCTTTGAGTTCAACACGTGACGAACCTTCTAAAAGCACATTGTTTGCATTGAGGTTTACAGTTCGTGCAAAACTGTGAGCTTCATTTCAGCCACTCAAGCGTGCCTTAACCTGACCTACTGGAACACAATTAGTGGCTGAACAAAGCGAGGGGTGAGTTATTAATTTTAAGCCCGACGTTGCCTTTTAATTACCTGTCTGAACATCCGCACCGTCCGTGAGTGTTGGTAAGGACCGCGCCTTTATTGAGGCCAAACCTTCATAAGAACCAGCAGGAGGGAGGGAGAAAAAGATGAATGAATGAACGAACGAACAAGCACATAAACAAAAGTAGCAGATGCAAAGGAAGAGCCAGTATATGATGAACATGTAAGGAATGAAAGCCTTCAGGACATGCTGTGATGGAGAATAATCAATGTTTGGGGAGATGATGTTAATTACTTTGATTATCCGTTCCCATCCCGGCACATCCTGGTGCTTCTCTTACACAACACCAATTTTGCCGATCGTGTAATTTGCATTGTAATATTGAATATATCATCATATTTATCCACTTACTAGTTAATGTGGAACATCCACAAAACACAGATGCTGCAAACAGTCGTTTTTCCTCACCAGCATTTTTGACATTCACCCCAACCCTTGACATGTAATTCTGTCAGATTGTTCAGCCTCTGTTAATGAGATTTTGTGATGCTACAATGGATATTAAAAGTCACACTTCTATTAAAATTGCAGGATTTTGTGATGGAAAAAGAAAAAAAAAGCAAAACAAAACAAGATTAATCGTTTTAGATCTCTACATTTAAAATGTGATGTAGCAGCCAACAACATTCCAGGGGAAAAAAACAACAAAAAGCAATTGTTTTATACAATCTTTTTGCACAAGTATTTACACCCTTTAAGTAATATTTTGTTAAATCCACCTTGTAATACAGCACCTGTTTTTTGGGTAGAGGCCTCCACCATATTCAGGGATTGTACTCCACTCTTCCTTATAAAATGCTCCAAATATATAAAATTGTTGGAATCTCCAATGCAAGTCATTCGATGGGTTTAGATCTGGCGTGCGACGGACCGTCCCAAAACTTTAGCCTGCTTCTAAATCATTCCCTTTTTTTGACCTGGATTTGTGCAGGTGATTCACTTGAAAGAGGCCTTGAATATTCGGTAATAACTCTTATGATGAAACAACCTGAACCGAACAAATGCGCTAGAGTACATACACTGACTGACTGAAGGTGTAATCGATTGCGTCACATGCGATGCTGGAAGTGATCTCCAAACACATTTTTCGGGGAAACGCATTACGATGCATTGCTCCATGTTCCTGAATGTATAGTATCGGCAAGGATATCGGGGTGAGGGTGCAATTTCACGTTGGATGTTTTTCTTTCAAATCTTCCGCTCGGGGGAATCCCAGCATGTCCGAAGCGCCATATACTGAGGTTTACCTTGTACGTTGTTTTGTTCAGATTGCTTCGTCCCAGTGAGAGTTATTACAGATTGTTCGGGGCCTCTATCGAGTGAATCAGCTTGTACTTTAGGCTACTATTGTGCTAGAAGGTGATTCCGTTTCTTCGTCTTCAGCTGACTAACAGAGGCCTGCCGGTTTTTCCTGCCAAAATGGAGTGGTACAGGGAGCTAGGTACGATTTTTCTTTCATAACATGACTAGACAGAAATAAATAAATCCCTATAGAAAGCGCTTCAGAATCACTTCACTGATGAGACGGATGTGATCATTATTTTCAAACATGCTTCAATGTGACTATTTAACAAAGCTATTTTAACAGCAGTGCATAGACTTTTTTTTTCCCCCTTTCATCTGCATAAACAAACAAACAAAAAGATATCGTTTATGGCATTTAGCTTTTATTAGTTTTAATTGCATTTCATGAGGTTCAGCAGAACCAGTCTGCGTAAACACTAAGGACGCACAACCCTGCACCTCAGGCTATTTCTTTTTCCATCACTAACTAATGACTATCTACTAAGGCAAAAAAAAAAAAAAGTAAATAAGTAAAAAATAAATAAATAAAAAAAAAAAACAAAGACCAGTCAGTGCATAAGCATTCTGCTGCGATCATGTAAACCATCTTTATAATTCTCTATTTCTCCGTCTTTGTCTTTTCCGTGCTCTCTGGTGTCTTTTCTTTCTTTCTGCTTCAACAAATACAGGCAATAAGAGCTGGGATTGTGGGAGTAGCTGTTTGTTATCGAGTTGAATGCACAATGTGTTTGTGTAAAGGAAGTATAGTGTCAGCATGCCGCGAAACTGAATTAAAAAAAAAAGAAGAAGAAGAAAATGCACCATGCCGTGACTGCTCGACTAAGCCATCTATTTGTTAAAGTAAATTATACTGATTGAGAAATCGTTAAAAAAATGAAAACAAAAAGAAGCTGCAATTAATTTCTCAGCACTTTCCAAAGCATGCATTAATGAGAGAGAGAGAGAGAGAGAGAGAGAGAGAGAGAGAGAGAGAGCGCGCCGTGTCAGAGTGCAATAAACAACGGGTCGACGGTTGGTTTGGGCTTCTGTACGGTTAGTGCCCGGGTGATGATACGATGTACGGACATGTTTTAAAGGGAAACGTCACAGCGCTGTCTGTCTGTATGGAAGGTTTGCAGATGGTTACGATAGTTATAATGATTACAATAGTTGTTTTATTGACTGAGCTCGTGCCTGAGGAAATGTGTATAATTAAATCCAAAAACCCATCTGTGAATTAAGAATAACCTTAAGGACAATAATTTAGCTGTTAATAAGCAACGTATTAAACATTTTATGATGTGCTGATATTGGAAAATAATCAACTTATATCAAATGACGAATCTTAAAAGGAAATTGTAATGTGATTCAGCGTGACACAAAGTGAGGGACTGTTACCACACCGGAGATGATTATGTTCCAATAACTGCATGTCCCCAAGTGTTTTATTAATCATAGACCACATTCATTTGAAGTCCATGACAAGTTAGTTCTGGTGATCACTCAGATTATAGCAACGATAAACACAAATTCCATCTCCAGTCTACCCTTTATAGTTTTTTTGTTTTTTTCCCCCCACTATTTCTAGAGGAACAGACGACCCGCATTAACCCCTCTGTCCTAAACGCCTTCAGTTACAGTTTTACCTCCGACTATTACAAAGTTTCAACGTCCATACATGTTATTTTATATCAAGATCATTGATTTTATAATGTGAAATTTGGTTTGCAGCAGAACCACTGTTAGAGATGCTGTTGCAGAAAAGTAATCAACATACTGTAAATATAAAGACATAGGATAGAAATAGGAAAAGAATGGAAAGAGGAATGAGTTGACAAAGAGAGAACGAAAGAAAGAAAGAAAGAAGCAAGGAGTGAAGGAAGTGAGGAAGTAAGGAAGGAAAGAAGGGGGAAAGAAAACAAGTAAAAAAAGAAAGGAAGGAAGGAAGGAAGAAAAAAAGAAAGAAAAGAACAAGGAAACAATGAATAAAGCAAGGAAAGAAGGAGGGAAGAAAAAAGCCAAGAAAGAAAACACAAACAATGAACAAAGCAAAGAAGGAACTGAAGAAGGGACGGAAGGAAGGAAGGGAGAAAAAGTTAAGAATGAAAGAAAGAAAGAACAAGGAAACAATGAACAAATCAAGGAAGGAAGAAGGAAGAAAAGAGAAAACCCGGATAAAAGGAAGAAGCAAAGGAAGGGAAAAAAAGGAAGAAAGAAAGAACAAGGAAACAATGAACAAATGAAGGTAGGAAGGGAAGGAAAAAAGAAAAAAAAATGAAAACCCCGATAAAAGGAAGAAGCAAAGGAAGACTGAAATGGAAAAAGGAAAGGAAGGGAAAAAAAGGAAGAAAGAAAGCAAGAACAAGGAAAAGTCACCCAGGATGTGAAAGGATGACTTGGTCCACCGATTCAACTTTATTGGCTGCTTGAATTTGCATATTGGACCATGAATGGCTCATGAGTTTTATGATGCAATAAACCAAAAAAAAACAAAAAAACAGTTCATTCAAATAAATAAATTGCGCCAATGCTGCAGTTACAGTTTTCCCAAACGAAATATTCTAAAAGCATTTCATCCTGTAATAAGAGCCTGTTAGGGTGAGCGTTATCTCATGCATTTTAATTGCGTCCTGTTTGTGGATTAAAATAGAAGACTACATGACCTGCGCTAAAAGCTCATCAGCTTCCCTTATACAGACCTCTTCAGTGAACGGTATAAAATGAACATCATTTGTGCGACTGTAAGTGCAAAGTTTATCTGCTCCACTCGTTCGAAAAACAATTTCTTCACATTTATTACTCGTAAATACTGATTTTATTGTTAAAGATAAGTCCTGGGCGCCGTAATTGTTTGCAAAACAATGAATTTCGAGGGCAGTGTCGTCTCCCCACGCAGCACAATTAGCCTCCATAAAAGTGTAAATCAGGCCTGTTGGCTGCAAAATAATGAGGGTAATGAAGTCCCGTATACTTCCTGACCCCAAACTCACTCATTAAACCTACAGTTTTTTTTTTTTTTTTAAGAACAGTGTATCAACAGGAGGCACAGAAATCCACTATTCGAAAAATCAGAAGACACACCTGGGAGCACTTGAGCAACTCGCTGTCAGAATCAACAGCTTACCACCAAGATGTGCTCTTTTAATACTGACAGGCATTAGAATGATTGTATCATTAAAGCTTCTTAAAAATAAGAATGACGCTCGGATACTGTCATTATGGGACGGCGGGCCGCGAGGTGCGGCAATCTGAAGCCTGTCGTGTGCGTCACACTGATTCCGTGACTCATGAAGCGCCCTACGGGGCCTGTGTGAACAGCGATGCGTGACTCAGCCCTCTACAGAAAATCAAGCGGAAAGAGAGGAAATGAAAAATAAAGGGGGTGGGAGGGGGCGGTGACAGAGGGCGCTAAAGGCTGCGGTTTAGGAGATAGTACAGGAAAAGTATAATCATAATGAAGCAGAGATGATGGCTGAAAGCATTTCACCCAAAAATAAATGACGAGGAGGGGACAGAGATGTCAACTTTTACCAAGGAGAAGGTAAAAATGTGATGTAAACCTTTTCACATATACACGGTCACAAAAATATTTATATAAAAATAAAATATAGAATAGAAAATACAATAGAAAAAGAAAAAATAAAGTTACAATGTTGCCGTGCGCCTCCAGGAGAGGAGTTTGATTCCCGCCTCGAACTCTGCGTGCATGGAGTTTGCATGTTCTCCTCCTGCTTGGAGGTTTCCTCCGGGTATTCCAGTTTCCTCCCACAGTCCAAAGACATGCAGATTAATTAGGCTACCCCACCTCGACCTACATCCCAAGTCTCCTGGGATAGTCACATAGGCCTCCCGTCACCCTGAATATAGGATTAAGCGGTGTAGACGATGAGTGACTGAGGAGAAAGGACATACTGTAAGTATGGGACATAAAAGAAAAAAAGTGTGATCGAGCTACATATAGAAGTAGGATATGGGAAGGAAGGAATGTAGGACATAAGGGAGGAAGAAGTAAAAAATAAATAAATAAAGAAGGAAGGAAGGAAAGAAAGAAAGCATTTCCATGATGGAACACGACTGACTCGTGCATTTTATGATGCAATATCCTGAAAAAAAAAAAAAAAAGAAGAAGACGACGTTTTTCTTCCCTGACTTTCTCCCTAATTTAGTCACATCCGATTCCCGTCTGTCTCACTCTTAGGACACTTTCTCATCAAGGTGACAAATATCAAATATTCAGACTAATCACATGCTCATCCTTCAAGTCAGGTGACGGTATGCAACTTTGGACAAGGAGGGTAACTCGCTTAGATGAAAGCGCTATCCGCTTCCCTCCTTTACATGAGCGAACACGGACACCCACGATCTGATAGTATCTACAGCAAACGAGTATGCACGCTCGTAAGCACTTTTTTTTTTAAATGTACAGCGCCATCTGTTGATTTTTGGAATGAACTAAAATTTGAAGTACGCGGAATGAAGGTGTGAGATCGCGTTTATTAAGTAGTATTTCAACTGCATGCTCATTAGAGCGTATTAAAGAATGTACAGCGCCACCTGTTGAATTTTGAGGTGAACAAATTATTTTTTTCAAGGTATTTTTTTATTATGATAAGTTAATAATGATATGTTTTCTATTTAAAATTCAAAAATGGTGAAAACCCCATTAAAATTCGTTCTGGAGTTTTTATGTGATGCGTGCACAAACAGACAGACAGATAAAAATTAAATAAAATCAAAAAACCATCTTGATTTGTCCTATTCCTCATCTTACGTCCGCACACAATCTTTTCACAAATATTCAATGCACAGACACGCCCACTTTGCAGTTTTATCATATGTATGGAATAGATTTCTGGAGTCTCCGGTGTCAATGGTGAATCATTTTCCACAACAGGAACTAGAAATTTGTCAGTAATTTTTACTAGTCAGTAATTAATACATCAAATTATAATTGTTCGGAAATTGCTGTTGTATGAAGGAACTAAAACACTTCTTCTACTGCTTCTACTGGAAACTAACCAACTGGTAACTTGAACTCTGTCACAATTCTGCTCTGCCACACCAACCTACTGTTGATTATTTTCCCATCACCGCATATCCTGTGATTACAAGCATCAAGAGCTTTATTTTCCCCCACAAAAAAAAATTGTTGATTAAAATCAAACACCTTCCTCTTTACCGCCTACATTTGCTGACTGGTTCCACTTGTTAATCCTTATTATCGATAATCTATAAAAAATCTATCTGGGAAGTTTTCCCACTTTACCCCAACCATCCGTATAAACGCGTCTCATATAAACACGAGATGATAATAATTCTTCTCTAACATCACTTATATTTTTCAGATGTCAATATTATTAATAGCAATAGGATGCTTGAGGCAGAATCGGGGAATCAGTTTTAATATACACATCAGCTGTGACTTGGGCAAAACATGGGAAGGTAAAAAATAATTAAAAGATAAAAATAAAAACATACTTTATAATAAAAACGTCTTTCTTAAAGCAAATGCTCCTTTATAAACACTGTACACAGAAAGCCGGAGTCATAGATCAGGCAAGGAGAGTTAGGCTCTGCAGGAAAATCCAATACGAGAGTGTGCCTCAGATAGCTTAGGAAAACCAATCAACAACTTCATACTCGTCCTCCAACACACGCACGCACGCACGCATGCACACACACACACACACACACACCCAAAAAGAAAATGAATGCTATATCTTACAGTGCTGTGGGGAGATGCTGGGATAAATAAAGATGCTCAGAGTAGGTGTAATGATTTCTATTAATCAGGATTAAGAAAATATTGGCAGTGTGTGCAGTACACAGTATTATTTATTCACCAAGTAGGTTTGTGTGTGTGTGTGTGTGTGTGTGTGTGTGTGTGTGTGTGTGTGTGTGTGTGTGTGTGTGTGTGTGTGTGTGTGTGTGTGTGAGAGAGAGTGGGAGAGAGAGAACAGGAGCTTCTCTCTCTGAGAATAGTTTAAATAAATAAGTATGTTATTTAATATTATATATAATATTAACATATATTAAAATTCCCTGGATTCCTAAAGCGGCGCTTTGATTGGTCAGAGTCTATTCCAAACATTATTTTCTTTAACAGGAACTTGTTCCACTTTTTCTACAGATACAACTTACACAATGAGTTTAATGCCAGACCCTCTTAAATAATCTTAGGATGCTTTCACACCGTAGTGTGTTTACTCTGGTCCGAATCATGTGATGAGTTTGTACACTTGTAGTCTTTTCCCGTTCGCTCGGTTTCTTTCACACAGAGAAAAATCCAGGTTTGTAAGTTCAAACCACATGAGAACGTCCTCACCGTGTATTGGACAGATGCCTTTGTAGCGGGAGCAAAAAAGTAAATACAGGAAGAAGATCCGTTGTGTTATGGACTAATGCACATTTCTGTGACATGAGAAAGAACATTTCATGATTGACGTTACACCCTGATGATTGTTTAACACTTTACACGAATCATACAGTTTGAAAATTAAGCGCAGCTACAGCATGCAGCATGTTGATGCGGTGGAATCGCCAAAGCCACGTGTCCAAACGGTACAGCAGTGGGCGTGCATTAATCCTACCGAACTGGCCTTCGAGTGGCGCGGTGGTAACCTGCTCGCCCTATTCCCGGGTGATGCCGTAACCTCTCGCAGCCGGAGGTCTAGAGCGAGCTGGCCAGACGGGACGGATGAGAGGTACTTAGTGCTCCCGCATTAATTACGGCTCTACGGCCAATCAGGGGCGTCTGTGAGCTCATGTAAGCTCACGTAAGTATGTAGAGCTGTCCTCAGAGCGTGTTACGCCGCCTCCAACGCTGGCTGGCTGGCTGGCGTCACGTGGTTCGGAGGAAACGCGGGATAGATTTCGACTGAATGCTCGTAGTGGCTCGTAAAATCCATCGCTGTATACCAGTTCTGCATACTGTATAAACTAGTCAAGTCAAGTCAATTTTATTTATATAGCGCTTTTAACAATTGACATTGTCGCAAAGCAGCTTTACACAATCAAAAGAAGTAAGTTTGTATGCAATGTCAATGTGTATGAATCAAAATGATGAGATAAACTAGAGTTCGATTAAAACGGCCTCAAGTCTGTAGGTGTGAATAAACCGTAAGAATAATACTAAACAACAACAAAAAAAATTAAACAAATAAATAAAATGTTAACAAAGGAGAATGTAAAAATTCAAATATTATTGAGAAGGTTTTATTCATTTATTTACTTATTTATTTTTATTTGTTTATATTTTTTAAGAAGAGATTCTTAATGTATACTTATGGAAGGAGTCACCAGTGGCAGAGCTTTAATTATATGTATATAAAAAAAAAAGTCTTCCCTAACTTTTCCCCCACTTATATGTTCAACAATATTAAACTTTATTATAAATGGACTAAAATACATCATGTTATATAAGAATGCATTAATAATTGTACTTGTTGGCAAATAGCTGCGGTATAAATTGGAATAAAGCATCTGCTCATATGCTGTTATGTAAAAGTAATCACACCTCCCCATGATATTCGCCTGGAGCAGCACGCCTCTTAGATAATGACAAGAAACTACTGAGAAAAAGTGTTTCAAATGGGAAAAAAACTGTAACTGAAGAGAAAAAAAAATATATTTTTTTCTTTTTTTTTTTTTTTTAAATGATGCATAAAATAAAATAAATAAAATTAAAGTTATTCGTAATCTTAAATCTACATGATCAAGGCCAGCAATACCAGCAGTTTTAACCACGCACACAACTTTGATTGCTATGTTCTTTAATACTTTTTTAATTCTTTAATACCGAATACTTTCCCTTCGTGCCCGTCTTGATCCTGTCTATTTCGCGTTTATCCTGGACAGGATCATTCTTCATCACCGCTCCACAGATCACTTTAGGGAGAGGTTAAGGGACGGATCATGCATCATGCCCGCCCTAAGGCTACAAATATACCGTACCATGTGGAAAACTAGGGCACTTTCACAGCTAGTCAAAAGGAAGTGTACTGTACCTGTGTCGACTTTCGACTTGACCCGGGAGAGGTCGATGTGACGAGGGGGGCGGAGAGGAGCGCCGGGGTGACGGGGGATGGGTCTGCTACGCTCGGAGAATTTACTGATTTTAGACAGAGGAACAAAGATTCCTGCAGGGGGGGCGAAAAAAAAAAAAAGGAAGAGGAACAGAAAAGACCGAGACTTTATAGCTGCAGTGTTTTATACCAAAACTAGACTTCCTGAATTTAAATGCTTAAGCGTATTTCATTCATAAAAAAAAAGAGGAAGGGGAAACAAAAATACATAAATAAATAAATAAAGACAGAATGGAGTCTACTTTTGCTTCTGCTTCAAACCAGTGTTTTGTATTAACATAATTTAGGCTGAAAGATATTTTATCATTACTGAGCTACAGTATATTTAGCTGAAATGACCCATTTTCAGACAACAATGCTGATACATAAAATTTTAACTACAAAATAAATATAAGGGGAAAAAAGCAGACAGTGGAGAGGAAATGAATGACGCTTAAGTTTAATGATACTTTTAAGGCAGATAAAATAAATAATTAATTAATTAAATAAACAAACACTTTCTATGAAGGTCATCTCTATAGTGATTTAAGAATACAGCCATAAAAAAATAAAGATTTTATAAATGTTTCTAGAAGCATTATACTTTATAGGCACGCTTATCCATCTACGCATCAAACCCTGCATCAGCCCTTTATACTTTAGCGTTTGTGATGTACACTACGGACACTCCTTCTAATTCCATGGTCTTTCCATTTTTCTTCTGTATAACAATACTGAAGGTGTCCAGAATATGCAATACAGGTAGTCCCTGACTTATGAACGAGTTCCGCTCCTGGGAGCGCGTTCGTAAGTCGGATTTGTTCTCAAGTCCGACAAAGTGAGTCTTGTACGCCTTTGACACGAATACACAGCGTAAAGCATACCGATGCACTTGACTAAATCTCTTTCCCCTTTCCCCACACTGCCATCATGTGGCCAAAAAACATAACCTTTAAATCTCTCCGTTTTGTTGAGGATTTTCCGAAAATACCTTTTAAGTTTTGGTCTTGCTTTCCTAGGAAAGGGCTTCATGAGAGACAGTTTCATCATGGAGCTTGATGGGGTTTTATAAACACACTCGACACACAATACTGTTCATGTTAGAACCGTTCCAGAACAGCTGACCTTCAGGTCTTCATGTCACTTGCCATATGCGTTATTTCATAGTTTTGAAAAATGAAAAACGAAGTAATATTGTTCTAGAATGTAAAAATAAATAAATAAATAAAAATCCAAACTTGTGTCCGAACTTTTGACTGGTACTGTACGTGTTTAATGTTTTTTTTTTTTTAGTTACAGAACGTTCCATTATGTTAAGGAAAAGTGCAAGTGATTAAGATAAGTGTAAAGTCTAATCTACTTTCATGAACAATCATAATAGTGCTTCATGCGTTGTGGATGCTTTATTAAAAATTAAGTGAATGTGTTACTTGTAAAGAAATTAGATTTGCAGTTATACCGTGCTTCAAGCGGCAGGTGAAGTAGTGAACGCCAGCGACGGATCCGTCGTTCTTCCCCTCTGGTTGCTGAAGCTCCACGCCGGCCCAGAGCCCCCCGGCGAACTCGGTGCTCCCACAGAAGCGCAGGGTCCCCACCTGAACGCATGCACAGCACACTCTTAAAAACAAGGGATTAAAGAGAGACGTCCGTTCTTAATGTTCGAAAATGTCACAGAGGCCACTGGCGCTGTGTTCTTAGTGAAGTCCTTGAGCATAATCGAGGGAACTCTGCAGGGAATAGCGGGCGAAATTGTTTTCTAGCTGTGTGGGGTCGTAGAAAGATAATGCTCATTCAATAGACCTGTTTCATGCCAGCTTTATCATGCTCTGTCCTCCAGAGAGCAATGAAAAGTGATTATTCTTACACAGAGACACCCACACACCCACGGAGCGGGCATGCGTTCAGGAACAGTGCAAAGCCGACCGCGGGTTTTTGTAGGCCTACGTTTCGTAAACAGCTAAATTAAAGCCGATAGAAATGGCTTTAAAGGAGTAAAATAGAGATCAGAGAGAACAGGCGGAGCAGAGGCGGCCCGATGATAATGGAGTTTTGATTAGCCAATCTATGGATTTCTGCTGCTCGCTGCACTTTAGTCCCTGTGTGCAATGGGATTTAATTAATGGCTAATTTTTCCATGCGGCTCTAAGAGTATGCAGTTGGAACTCCGGATTTAAAGCGAGGATACCACTAAGAAATTTTACTATGTATTGTACTTAGTTTACTATAATCTAAGTATTACTGCCATACTTCAGGCATTACCATGGGAGGCACCATAGGACTAGACAGCATGTTAAGATGTTTAAGAATTAGTTTGTCACATGTACCTTGTAGTGCAGTGAAATATTTTTTCAAATTTGTCAACAGTGGCAGGACCCAGAGCCTTAACCATTTAGCAGTAGGTACTTTAGGACTTTAGTGGGTACAGTAGTCCCATAGTAGTGCCATGGAGTATACCACAAGACCATGGTACTTAATGGGTATCACAATGGCTACCCAAGTTCAACAGGTCTCTAATATCATATTTTTGTACATACTGCACCATATGAGATACGTTAGTACATACTACTGATACGGTGTAGTACAAGAAGTACCATAACATGTATACACAAGATGAACCGAACAACACTGATCAACAACTCCACACCGGCACACTGGTGACAGGATCATGGCCACCTAAGGCTCATCCACGGCTGCAGCTACCAAAGGCTACTCCGATCCTACAGAAAACCCAATGCAGCACAAATTCCCAAAAAAGTCAAATGCTGGAGATGATGGAAAGTCACCAGAACATCCTGTGCACCACAGCCTGACTGTACAGGGCTCAACAGGCAAAGAGGACCCAGGGCCGATCCGTGCGTAAACGACAGAGTAAGGAACGGAAACATGCTCGATCACAGACTGAGCAAAAGTTCATCAACGCTTACAGTTTTCTGGGATTCTTGAGGGCCAGAAGTATTGGAACATTCAGTAAAAAGGTTAAACAATCAACAGCGCTCGTTACAGTTAGACGCTTATTGAAGAGCTGAAGGCTAAACTTAGCTTAAAGACAGAGGACAGATATCCGAGGGCGCCTGTGACGACGCAGGTCTGCACGCGTCTGTCCACACTGTCGACACTGATTTCGCTCCATCTGACTTTCACCTGTTTGGTTCCCTGAAAGCGGCCCTACGAGGACAAGAAGTGAGGACAGTTGTGCGTTCATGGCTCGCAGCTCAGCTTAAATAATCTTTTAATTCGGGAATACGAACGCTTGTTGACAGACGGACAAAGTGTTTTAAAAAGCAAGGAAGTAATTTAAGACATTCATGTATTTATCTTTTCTAAAGGTTAATTAAAACTAATTCTACAGCCAGATCATTTTTGACTTTCTAAGGTTTGTTAAGAATGGTAAGAATGTGATAACATCATGATATTAAACAGTATTGCTATACAAATTATTTCAGCAACCTGAGTATCGCGATGATATTGTATCGGCTGGTCCGTGGTGATTCCCATCCTTAATATTTAATACTGAGAGTCTATACATCCATCCATCCATCCATCCATCCATCCATCCATCCATCAAATATTTAGAGGCTACACATAAATTCAACTGTTTAACTAATACTGAGCAAATCAGCGCTTCTATAGAAACACCAATTAGTATCCAGCAGATAAACTCACGCTCTTCTGGAACTGATCCAGTCAAGGTCAACGTTTCAGCACGGTAAAATGTCTGAAATATTTTTTTCTTCTTTAATAGCTTTCTTCCTGTCTAAAGTGTCTTCTAAAGGTGTCCTCAGGCATACAAATTAGTAACGAGAAAAACCAGATTTGACGGCAGCAGAGTCATCCATATCTACTTCCTCTAATTATGTGTAATAAAAATATTTTGGAATAATTTGGATTGAAATATTAAGCACTACTACACAATTCATACAGCATAATTGCGCATTAAAAGCTTAGCAGTTAGAAATGTAAAACACTGGGTTTTCAAGTGCAACCCACACCTTAAACAGATACTGGTGCAAGAAGTGGTTGTGAAGCTCTAAGGGGAGAGGTGGGAAGTTTTTTTTGGCAGCTGCAGTTTTATGCTGGAGCCAAAACCTGTACTGATTAAACACAGGCATTGGATTCGTAAAAAAAAAAAAAGTGGGCAGATGTCGAGCAAGAGAGAGAGAGAGAGAGAGAGAGAGAGAGAGAGAGAGCAAACTCAAAAGAGGTTTGGGTGGCTTACTAGGATAGAAATGGACAATATGATTGTGTATAATTCATACATCCTTGGGCAATAAACCGAATGAAAAAGAATTACACACTCCTTTTAGTTGCCTGTTATTTAAAACCAAATGATGAGACGTAAAAGTACCTTCTGTCCGGCAATGACGACCTTGTCTCCAACGTGGATGCCCATATTGGCGAGGTGTGCTCGGGCCCTCTCCGAGTAAAGGTCGAGGGATTGTCCGGGTACGAGGGGCCGAGGAGTGAGGGGTCGGGGTAGAGCGTCCCTCAGCAACGTCCTCAGCTCTTTGGCTTGAGCTGCAGCATCTGCCATCTCAAGGGGCATGTCCAGAGGCTCGGGCACCACATCCACGGGACACTGTCCCTTATCGTTCTGCTCAAACAGAACCATAAGCAGAAAACAGGAAAGTCCTGAAACCCTTTATTATTATTATTATTATGTTTTACCAAAGAGTAAAGTGCTTTATCCTAGAACGGATTTATTTCTATGTATAAAATGATTGGCAGACCTGGCCTTTTTTTTTTTAAACAAAAAACATTATCATAAAAATTGATAAGGTGAGAAAGAAATGGTGAAGGAGGCGAATAAGACTCCGGAGATCAGAGGTTTATGATGGCGCAGGTTTGTAAACAACTATTAGATACTGCTTGAAAAAAAGTGCATAAAGGTTCGAATGAAAGAAGTTCTTGCCACCCTCGAATCATAGAAAATGTAGCTTTTACACTCTGCACCACTGGAACTAAAATGAAATAAAGTGTCAACATGCCAAAGCAGAGTGAGATAGAGAGAGTGAGAGAGAGAGAAACACAAAAAGGTCCTAGCGATCTCTTTGGGAACCAAGATACAGTAAGAAAGCAGCAAGGCATGCGAATATATACAGTACAGTACGTGTGTACAGTCAAGTCCCTTTTTTTTTTTATTTTTTTTTTTATAGTAGTGGCTCTTAGGATTAGGCAAATACATCAAAAAAAAAAAAAAACGGTGTGAAATACTAAGTACACCTATGATTCAACATCATCAGCAATATGCATGACTGTATGACTTCATCCGTCTCTTACATTGTTTCGGTCAATTCACAGCATTTCAGTTGGATTGAGGTCGGGACTTCTGAACCTTCATTCATTTATTTCTCAGCCATTCTGATGTAGATTTACTGGTGCGCTTAGGATCTGTTGCATGACCCAGTTTTGGCCGTCAGATAGATGCCTTGAGAATATTCTCGTATAAAGAGGAGTTCGTGGTCGACTCCATGACTGCAAGGTGCCCAGGTTCCTGTGGCTTGGCAAAAACAAGCCCAAATCACTCCACCACCTCCACCTCCGTGCTGGACAGTGTGCATGAGGTGTTTCTGCTGAAATGCTGTTTTGCCTTTACCACAAATGGTGCTGGGAATTAAGGCCAAACAAACTCCACTTTATTTGTCCATCATTCCCAGTGGAACCGTCACAGTTTTCATCGGCAGTAAGCTGATATTATAATCAGACCCTGTTGAGGTGGACCCGTGTAAACGGCGGTAGATGTTTTGCGACGGACAAGAGATCATTATTGATGTATTTGGACTCGGCTCTTAAAAAGTTTGAAATGAAACCAAGCGTTGTTGGTCATTTTAAGCTGGTCCTCATTCTGCTTTTACTGAATCAGAAGTCTGATAGTTTGTTTAGATGCAGTTTTGTGAACCTGAGTCGTGTTTCCATGTCCGTTTAGGACAGACGAGGCTTTCTCCTGCATGTTCAGTCTCCTTCTAATTGTACAGTCAGGTACTTTAACGTTTAACATGCTTAGCGTGGACCGTAGAAAACCTTCAACCTCGACCTCGGGGTGAATGTACTGGGACGTCCGCTCCTGTGAAGACTGCCGACTGTCCAGAATGCTCTCCGCTTGTGAATAATCTCTCTCACTGTTGAACGTTTGAACTTCCGAATTGTTTAGAAATAGTTTTATAGGCATTTCCAGGTTGATGTGCAGCAACAACTGCTTCTCTAAGACCATCGCTTGTGTCTTTCCCTCTTGGCGTTGTGTTAACACACACCCGAATGCTCCAAACCAGCAGACTGCCAAAAAGTCTGCTTTTATAGAGGTCTGCACACCTGCTGATAATCAATTAGCAGCACCTGGCTGTGACTTACCCTCTTAAATCCTCGCCCACATGCTTTTTATTCATTTTGGCTTCATTTATTGTTGAATAAATAATGGCACAAGAAGAAGAAAAAAAAAAAAAACAAGATCAGATTTTTTTTTTTTTTTATGTTTTTACACAAAAGCAGATACAATTAAAAGACGGGGTACTAACTTTCATACATGCATGTACTTACAGATGTTACTTATTTAACCAACAAAATAGTCCTACTTTCTCCCACTTGACCCAGAAACTTGTGAATTCACATATGAAAGGTTGTGTGAAGCAGAAGTATTCACTAACAAAATATTTATTTTTTTTCAAATCCTGCATATTTTCCTCTTCAGCAAACTAGCTTTTCGATTTCATTTGGTCTGACTGCTGCTTTAGCTGAAAAAGCAGAGTTTTCATGTAGCGTCCGCATTGCTATAGCAAGAGGTCCAATAAAAAAAATATATATATTTTTTTTAAAAAGGTGCTACTGCTAAACAGTTAACAGGCACCTCGGTGCTTCGTGTTTAGGCAAGTTGGGACTGGGTACGAGCCTGGCGCCCTGATCCACCTGGAGCTCTCTAATAAGCTGCTCAGCCAGCGACGTCCCCTAGACCGCACAGAGGCCGAATTTAAACCCAAAAGGATAAACCCAGAAGTCTTATCTGACACATACACATATAAAGTGATCAAGTAAACAATTGGTGAAGGTGAATTATAAAAAAGCAACAATAGAAAACACAGCATTGTTTTTAATAGTGAAAACTACTAAACAGGACTAAAGGACTGGGACTAAACAGCTGCGTGTCTGTAGGAAAACAACTCGTTACTGAGGTTAATTAGGAAAAAGGCTTCAGTTTGCTAGGAATGGAAAATGTCACATGTGATCTGTTAAAATAACATAATAAAATTTAGTCAGCTGACGCCATCAGGTTTCCCCATCTACTGATTTTTTTTTTTCCAATCCTAAAAAAATTTTATTGTAAAAAAAGTGTTTCTGGGAGCATGAGGAATCATTTTGACACGACATCAACCCCACTAACATTTCCTGAATATTTACAGTGCTAGGCAGAAGCTCTTATCCAGAGTGACCTACATATTATCGCATTATACATATGAGCAATTGAGGGTTAAGAGCTGCTCAAGGCCTCAACAGTGGTAGTTTGGTGGTTCTGGTGGGGGGTTGGAACTTCAGACCTTCTAGCCAGCAGTTCAATGCCTTAACCATTGAGCTCCCCCGTACCCCAATAAAGTGCTGGAGAAGACTGTTCAGGGCTGCATTTCCCAAAAGCATCATAAGCCTAAGAAGTTCGTAAAAATGATCGTACGACTGATCTTAATACTACGATTAATATCTTTTTCACAAAACCATCGTAACTTAAGTAGCACCTGAAAATCTTCGTAGATCTACGAGTGCTCTGGAGTAATCGTAAAGCCTTAAGTGCATTGTAAGGAGACAGAGTTATGAGGTCACCTGCAGGACAACCGACAAATTGCACCTACAGTAAAATGTACTTCTCTTCAAAGTCATTTTTCATTTTATTTGGACGTATATTTTTATGCATTTCTATTTTCTACTCATTACACAATTCAATATAGAAATAATAATGAATAAAGAAATACAATAAAAATGACAATGAATGTTAGTATGAAAAAAAAGGATAAATGTTGTACACGGACACTTCGAGGGTAGTACAAATGTTGTATTTAAACAGAAAATATTTAACGTTCTTAAAAGATGACACAAATAAAGAGGAACTCAAAAAATGTGCCAATAACTTCCTGGCGTGCGTGAAACCCAGCCATGTATTCAACATGTCTTGGTTGATCATCATGAAGTCTCATCTCAACTTCAAATTCAATATAGCAATATCGTTCCAGATTTTTCTTTCCTTTATTTGCATGACTGCCCAAAAACCTGCGGAAAATTATATGTTTTCGTAGCTCCACCTCCTCTAAAATAATATTAATTTCCTCTTTTTGTTTTTTGGTTTCAGCCATTTTGCTAGTGTCTCCATGTTGCTAGACATGTGCTTATTAAAATTTTTCTCCTATAAATTCACATCAGGTGAAGATAATTAGGCTAAACTTTTCAAAAATAAATCTAAGAGCTTATTTATTTATTTATTTGCATGTGACATAAGCAATTGTTGATAAAGAAATTGATCATTTTACTTAAGTAATTAAGGTTTCATATAAATATCGAAATGATGCTGATGTAATTTCTGGCAATGACTGTTAGAATTTGTTTTATGCGAGACTGGAGCAAGACAGTGTTTTTACAGTACAACAATTCCAGTTAATTCATGCTTTTAAACTTGCTCAAGAAGAAATTACAGGACTTTTATGTTATTCGAGTTGAATACACATTCACTCAAATAGAAGAAGAAACGGAAATCATAAATTAGATGGATTGCTATAACAGCATGTGCAACAATGACGAGCCATTCTACAGGGTGACATTTCAGCACTTGACCAACGGATAGCGACTCCTAAGTAGCACTTAAATCAGGGCTACGTGCAATTGTGTTAAGTGCATTTTTGGGAAACGCACGTGAAACAATGACGGACGTTCGCAAAATGACTCATAGAAAACGCTTTTAAGCGCTAAACGCAGCCCAGAGCGGTTTAACTCTCCTGCCATCAATACAAGATCTCAGCTAAACTTTTACACGTCTCTGGATGGAAATAAACGTCATGATGAATGTGTGAATGCGTACTGTAGTCAAAGGTAAACGCAGTCCAATGAAAGATTAGTGTGTGAATTGTTTTTTTTTTTTTGGCTTCGCAGTGTGAATCATCTTCATTCTGAGAAAACACTTGCGTTGGTTGATAAAATACATTCAAATACTTAATAATAAATAAATAAATAAATAAAAAATAAAGTTTAACATGCTTATATCTCAGGACTACTAAAATACGTTGTATATACACTTTAAAAGATAATTTTAAAGCTACTTTTGCACGGCTTGTAACTCATTTCCTAACGTGTCTCAACATTTCTCTTGAATCCAAAAAACTGTAACTTGTAGTAAATTAAAACTGCCTTTAATATGAGAACCTGGAGAAGAAAAAAAAAATGTTCCAAACACCAAGAATAAACTGTCAGAGAAAATCACAGCTTACTTTCCCTTTATAACACACACAAAAAAAGATAAAAATAAAAAATAAAAATACCCGCAGCATTTAATCAATTTATTCATTGGGGGAGGGGGGTAATGCATCCTTTTATGTTTTCAGTTTTGAAACTCTGCAGATTTTGGCAGAAATAAAAGGCCGTCCTTGTGAATGTGTTTTCTGTGATTTAATTAAACAAAAATAATTAAATCGGGGGGGAAAAAAATAAATAGAAATGTTTAATTCCTAAATGAAGTTTGCTGCTGTTCACAGAGGGAGGTTTCCCTTAGGCCAGGCAACGTTCTGCACTCCGGCTCGGCCCTGCGTCTGCGCGCTCTGCTTGCATTTCAGCGCGGCACTCAATCAAACCAGCTGCGCGAGCCGGTCGAATGCAGAGCCAGTCGCCTAAATATCCTGCACCCTCCCCTCTCTCTCTCTCTCTCTCTCTCTGCTTCTTCCACGATGCAATGCGACAGGCACAGAACTGGCACCGAAAAGCCAACATGGCCAGCAGTGAAGTGTCGTGCTTGACATTAACTGAGTAACAAGATTAAGTGTTGCACGCAAAAACAAGGGCCTGCGGCCGACAAAAGAAGAAAAAGACAAACATGGTTACTACGATTTAACACGACCAAACTCGTGCGGCGCTTAAATATAGCCGGGTCTTTCTACAGCGAGGACGCTTTTCTATTATACAGATGAGGCTGGAGAGACTTTTGGACTTTTTCGTATATTTCGCGTGGACGTCACGCTCCATTATTAGACGTGCGCGGATGTACTGCTCGAGAGAATGAGGGTGCTCTAGATTTAATATGGTAAGATATTCAAAAAGTCTGAGCCACAGGGTCGTGTTGCTCTACAGCACAGTGTAGCACATCTTCCTTTTTCGCTCCGAGGTGCAAAGTGTGTGGGAGCCAAGTGAACACAAACACACACACAAACACACAAGCAAGCGATCATTTGTAGTCTTCGCTCAATACGAGGGTTTTTAGAGGGCACTGACCACAGACACTAGATAACATGCAACAAATGATGGAAACTACAGATGATTAAAAGATGCAACAACAAAAAAATAAGTTTCGGCTCAAATATAGATATTGATGTAGATATAGAAATAATGGTTTGAAGACATGAACATGGAATATAATGAACGCTGAATATTGAGTAAATGTTTAATGTCATTTTTTTTTCAACCCATCAATCACATCCGGTTATGAGTAAAAATAAACAGAATTTGAATTCATTACAAGAATAGTGTCGCTTTCACTCTCGAGCACACTCATGAATTGTTTCATCATTCCCAGTAGAAGCATCGCGGTTTTCATCGACGGTGAGCTGATGTTAGGGTCAGACCCGAGTTGGACGCCGAGTTAGCTACGGGAAATCATTACTGATATTTGAACCGGCTCTTAAAAAGTTTCAGATGAAACCAAGAGTCGTTGGTTATTATGGCCGGTGCTCAGTCTGATTTTATTGTTAGTATTTGTACCTTTACTATCACTGTCGCCGTAACCGTTGGGCCGAATAAAATGGCAACGATCGAGACGTACTAAAGCTAAGCGGACTAAAAGTGGCAAAAATATCTAAAGCAGCATCTTCCCACCAAACATGCAACCCCATAAAGCATGTTAGTGTTTAAACCGCATCTTTAATACTGAGTCATTAAAAAATGCTGCGTATGTAAAAGGTAGAAATGTCCAGCCTGAGAAGTCCGTTTGAGGTCATTGTACAAAACATAATTATTTAACACATTTTTATAATTATAATAATTAAATAAATATAGAAACAAACTAAATGCTGTGCTGTGTCAAATAAATCAATACAATTTACCCAAAATAAAATGTAAATACAAAGAAAAGCATGATAACGTGGACGACATCATGATGACCTGGTTGACATCATGATGACACACACACACACACACACACACACACATTCTAATTGTATTTTGGCTTTCAGTTGAAGAAGAAGAGATGCTGGATGATATTTAATTCCTATTGGGTATTTTCTTGTCAACCAGAACCAGCCAATCAGAAATGGCCCTATTCCCGCCTCTCATTGGTCTGGTTTTCAAGTGCGTTGCCAGGCTGTGCGACTCGCCTGAAGTTTTGATGGAAGGAGAAAGAGGTTGAGTCAATAGGAAAAACTATTTGTGTAAGCGCAAAAGAGGCATTAACATGACGCCATGTGAATCATATCACCAAGTGTAATAATGTTACTTCATTGGAAAAGGTGGGATTCTATAGTATTGTGAGCTCATACTGCAACACCCCCCACACCCCCACACACACACAGAGAAAACCTTTTGCCAGGCGTTTAATCCGTCTGATTCTGTAACATCTTCAATTACACAGAGATAAATAAAATGTTCCATGACACCACTGATGACTTAATGCTAATTAGTTTAGTATCAGTTATGACACATAATAAAAAAACAAGTATTTGAACTTGGTTTGAAAAAAAAATGTGTGAGCCATGTACACACACACACACACACACACACACACACACACACTATATGTGATAAACATTTGAGTCATGTTTCTATTATTACTATTACTATTATTATTATTATTAACTTCTGGTTTTCATTGGTGATATCAAATTCAATTCAATTCCTTTGATTTTAATTTAAATAGTAGATTTAACAACAGTAATTGTCACAAAGAAACCTATATCCAAAAATACAGACATAAAACAAACAATATATATATAGTAATATTATATTAAATATATATTGTACATTTTATACAGTATTTTGTCCTGATCAGCCAGTTGGGGGCGACGGTGACAAGGCAAAAACAATCCCTTGACATTGTTAGTAATATTATTAGTATTGTCTTACATTTTCTGTTGCTATTAGTCACAATTACACTTATTGGTAATGACAGTAATACTATTATTGTCATTACTGATATTTCTGATATTTTTATTCCGCTTATTACTTTAAGTGTAGTATGTATTACTATGTCTGTTTTAGCTATTGTTATTGATGACTCTATGATATCGGTATTATTGCTATTTAAGTTGGTATAATTGTTAATTGTTACTAATTATATTAAATAAAATAATGAATATTAGTAAATAATTCATATTAGCGTTCAAGATTATTACCGCTGTTATTACTTTGCTTGTTATTAACAGCATTATTATTGATTTGCTATTAATAATAATAACAATAATAATATTATTATTATTATTATTATACCTGCTTAAAATTAGGCACAAAATAACGTTCATCGCCTGGTACTGTTGATAAATAATATATATATATTCTTTTTCATTCCTCTTATTATTAATATGTTAATAGAAGTCACTCTGGATAAGAGCGTCTGTCAAATGTCGTATTGCTATCATTATTTATTGTATTTCTGATCCCTCTACACAGTCATGCCAATAAAGCTGCCTGAATATAACTCGACTAGTTATCTTATTTAAAGTCAGACTGGCATTACAAGTAATGGAAGCTCATGTTGGAGCTCTAGATTAGAAACTAGAAACTAATTGAATCTGAGAAATGATCACATTCCTGTAGATACACTCCGGGGTTTGATATTAAACAATTACTGATGTTCAGTGATTTCTCTGCTGCTGATACGGCTATGAAGTGCGAGTGTTCATAACTATTGAATGAATCATCGTTTCACACGGATGCTCGAACCACACAGCTACAGCATCACACCAGGCTCTGTGCTGGAGGCTTAACGCGGGTCTCAGGCTTCAGACGCACTAAACGTTACCACACTGCCCTCAAGTGGCGCACTTCGGCAGTGACGGTCCTCCGACGAGTCGACGAGCGAACGCTTGAGCTTCAAAACGTTACAGGAGAGAGCAGGACGAATTGGTTTCTAATTTTTCCTCAGCCAAATCTTATTCGATATTCTCGTCGAATGCTATTTTCTTCGCGCGCCTCGCTGACAGGCAGCCGCGCAAAGAGAATCCTGTTCATTTCAAATCATCCTGACGGTGAAAACAAAAACAGCAATTAAAAGCCCAGGACCAGGCGACCTTCATGAATAACAGTACTTTTATCCCTTCATTGTTTTGTGGAGTTTTCTTCCGCGATATTATTCCTCCTCCGCCGTTAGATTAAACGCGCTGTTCGGCGCCGTCCCGCTCTCCAGGACGCGTGGGCTCTGATTCGGAGCCGACTCTATGCTGTGCTGTAGAACACGCTGGGAACCACACACGGCGTATCGTATCAGAGAGCGACACGAATGATTTCATGAATAATGTATTATACAGCAGGAAAGATTGAAACTCTCTGACTAAAAGGCTTTTCCATCAGCGCTGCCTTATAAGCCAAATAAAGATTTTAATACGCTTTTTAAAGTTCCAAAGTCAAAAATGCGAAATAGAATAGACTCAATTCACTAAATAAATGAAGCAGATAATTAACATTAATTATAGCGTCGCATTCATCACAGCGCTGAGTGACATGTAAATGTTACATTCATGAGACACATAACACCACAGAAATGCTTCTCTCTAATATTTTATAGATTATATAAGCAGTAGTACTAGCAGTATTCGTAGAAATAATCATTTTAATTATAATTTTAAACTGACCGATAGCAGCTGGTGTGATGTCAACATTTTGCAATTGAACTTTCAAATTATTAAATTTGAAAGATTTACAGCCTCCTATTTAATAATTTCTTAATAAATTAAATATTTTAAATCTAAAAATAAAAACATATGTATGATTTGCATACATTAAAAAAAAGTATTTTTTAGACGTAAAAAAACTAAATATATTTTGATATAATTATGAATTAAATGGAAGCATCATACAAATGCTGATTTAGGATATCTTGTGTATTGTAATACACTTTTATCAAAAAATATTTATGCAAAAATAATTTAATATTGTGAAATCCGTATTTTTAAAAAAATGGTTTTGTCTAGAACTCGCTCTTTCAATGATATCTTTACACTTCATACACTGGAGGACCTGAAACCAGTCTCAGAAAATGTCCTGTCTGCACGTGTCCGTCTGTCTGCATGTCTGTATGTCTGTCCAGCCAGATTATCTCACAGCATCACGCAAAACTGTCTGGATAGAATTCAATGAAACTTTGCTAGCCCTTAGATCTCTGCCGGAGGTTTAATCTGCACCATCAGTGAAATCTAAATGTTGAGTAAAAGTGATGAACAGTTATGTGCTGGATTTATTAATTTACTTAATACTATAAAAATAAGTCACTAATACGCTACTGTCTCAATGTAAACAAACACCTGCACCGATAGAAATTAATTGGAAAAGATAAAGTGAATGTTTTGACTGGGATTAGTTCATATTTTCACTTTGGCTGAAATAACAGCGCTGAAGTGGTAGAAGTGGATTTTAACACGCCGGAGTCGTTTTAAGACAAAACTTCATCTTTATCTGATCGACTTTTTCCATTTCTCATCTGTGATTCTCTCTCCGATTACCGAACAGGGAGTGTATTCGTCTGACCGCCAAAGAAGTACAACATAGTGTAAACAAGGCGTCAGATACTTTTCTCTATTATAGAAAGTAGTAGTAGTGCTAATAGTAGTAGTAAAATAATTTTAATAATTTTAATATAATTTTAAACTGACTGACAGCTGGCGTGATGTCAATATTTTGCTATTGAACTTTCAAATTTGAAATATTAAATGTTCATCTCTTCATTTTTGGGATGAGGGGGTCACAATTATTTAAAAGATTTACAGCCTCCTATTTAATATTTTTTTCATGAATACAATGCACATTTTTTCTAATCTAAAAAGAAAAATGTATGTATGATTTTTATGCACTATATATATATATATATATATATATATATATATTTTTTTTTTTTTATTATACTTACAAAAAAAAAAACTAAAATATGATGATTTCTTTGTAGTAATAAGAAAGACAAACAGACATGCATGTGGGCTGAAGTTAATTTAGTGGAAAATATTCAGCTACTTAACTAGAAATGCAGGTTTGTAAGTAAAAATAAATAAAATGACATTTTTTGCTGTCCTTATTATTATTATTATTACTATTATCATAGGGGGTGTTTAAGTCAAATCAGGACCACAGTAAAACATTTGAATGGAGCGAGTGTTTCAAAGTAGGCTGGGGCGCGCTGCAGTGGTGAACATTCATGAACATTAAGCGATCGGAGCGCCTTAGCCATGAAAATCAACAGATAACTTGCCAACAACATGTGAAAGTGATGCATCTGTCTGCATGAACTGCACGCACAATCATTCACCAGGAACTCTGCTAGAATCCCAGTTTGACTTGAACAACCGTCATACACTCCATAGTATTGAGCTTTTCATCTTACGTGGATAAAACTTAGGAACTGCACTTGATTGTGTGCACTCAGACACTTGCTGAAACTCAGCAACAGGTTTTGTTTTTTTTAATGCAAGCTTTACACTTTCTGCTGCTGAACTTCTACTTTAACATGCTGTTGGATGAATTAAATCAAGTTCTGTTCATAATCTGACTAATAATTCATTTTGTCCTAGAGGTATATAAACTTTTGGAATGAATAAATAAAGCAATCTGAAATAATAATAATACAACTATGATATTTTATAGAACAGTTAAGATTACCATTTTTTCAAGTTCTGAGATACTAAATAAAACAACAAAATCCCAAACAGTACAGTGCACTTGATGCCTGCTGAAATCTTCCATGCTATAAGCCGTACTACAGGGAACGCGGAGAGTCGACTCGCTGACCGTTTTGTCTAGCAGTGGCAAGAGATTTTAACAGGAATGGACATGAAATTAATTGCACGTCTAGTTTTATTGTTAAGGAAACACTGAAGTATGGACATGTAAGAAAGAGCTGATTTACTCTCAGAACTTTGGAATGAATGTCATGTTTTGACAACCACTACTACATCAATTATTTATTGTATAAACTGCTTCCAAAGCACTTCGCTTGCAATATTTAGCACTTTTATAAACGATTTGCTATGACTGGTGGTCCTGATGCAGTTTCTGTCATCACAGCAGATTCTGGGTATTATTCGCCTTCCACCACAGCAACTTATAGATTATTACAGTGTTTTATTATTTTTTTTATTTTTTTGCATTCAATATAGTGTTATTTCCACTTGCGTTATGACTTGCATTACAGCAGCTATGATGTGAATCGTTATGCACCAGAAATTTTTTTCTTTCCATTTTTAAGACAAAAAAAAAAAATGTTTACGCTTGTCATTTTACCAAGAACGTTTTATCCTAAAGACTTCCCAGTAAAGAAGTGGGGGGAAAAAATTATCCGATATCTTTTAATATATAGTGCAGACCAAAAGTTTGGACACACGAGTTTGAATTTGTATTATGGCAAGAAAAAAGCAGCTAAGTGAAGAAAAACGAGCGGCCGTCATTACTTTAAGAAATGAAGGTCAGTCAGTCGGAAAAATTGGGAAAACTTAGAAAGTTTCCCCAAGTGCAGTCACAAAAACCATCAAGCGCTACAAAGAAACCGGCTGACATGCGGAACCGCCCCAGGAAAGGAAGACCGAGAGTCGCCTCTGCTGCGGAGGAGAAGTTCATCCGAGTCACCAGCCTCAGAAATCGCAGGTTAACAGCAGATCAGATCAGAGAGCAGGTCAATGCCACACAGAGTTCTAGCAGCAGACACGTCTCTAGAACAACTGTTAAGAGGAGACTGTGTGAATCAGGACTTCATGCTAGAAGATCTGCTAGGAAACCACTGCTAAGGACAGGCAACAAGCAGAAGAGACGCGTTTGGGCTGAAGAACACAAGAAAGAACACAAGAAAGGAAACTCGCTGAATGAGAAGGGGTGTCCAAACTTTTGGTCTGTACTGTATATAAGGTTAAAAGGTTAAAGCTAAAAGTAATCTGATCATTCTGTAAGGTTGAGTATCTTACACCTTGTTAACGCCAAGTTGCACTTCTTTGTATACACTCCCTGTTCAGTAATCGGAAAGTGAAGTTCACAGAGGAGAAATCGAAAAAGTAGATCGGATAAAGATGAAGTTTTGTTGGTGAGCTCTGTTGCTTGTTCTTTACCTTGATGGTGACTGTGGTGACTGTTGGAGGAAACTGTAGAAGATGGAGGAAACCCACCAAGCACCGGGAGAACATGGATACGCCATGCAGTGTGTGTGTGTGTGTGTGTGTGTGTATGTATAATATATATATATATATATATATATATATATATATATATATATTATATATATATATATATATATATATATATATACATACATACACACACATATACATACACACACACACACACACACACAGTACAGTATATGGTGGCACGGTGGCGTAGCGATTAGGATTGTTGCCCTCCAGGTTCGATATGTATATTTTATAATATTCAGCTAGCATTTTGGTTAATTTGTAATATTTGTTCATTATTTTCTCAAAAGTTAAATTAAACAGATTATTTTCCAATTAGATTTGGCACAGTATCAAAATGCCTTCTTTCGATAATGATATTATCATGAATGTTGATACTTTTCAATATGTTCTAATACTTTCCTTTTGAGCCAGACGAATTAGATATCCATGGTTTAAAAAAAAAAAAAAAAAAAGGATGAGAAACGTTCCGGTGATAAATGTGTTATAGCAGCGGCGCGTTCGATTCTAGACTCCATCCATCTATTCTGCCTACTCCAGAATGATTAGATACATCATAATCTAAAATTCATGTCATGTTGTCAGGTTATTTTCAAAACGGAGCCGTGTCTTCGGGAGCAGGAACAGAGCGTGATATAATGTGAAGCATAAAATGAGCCGAGTTTTATTTCTATACGTTTGCAAAAATAGCAATAAAAAAAAAAAAGAAGAAGACTTTTTAAAAATTTATTTATAGCAGATTGCTACAGTTTCTAACAACACTCCGGGGTTTTAAGTGGCGCAATACATTTCCATGTGTAATGCCTTATTTAATCATCAATAATCATTAATATAAAATACATGTTACAACAAGTAAAGTTGTTTCTTTAAGAAACACAAGGGAGGATCTTAAATGCGCGGTGCATGTCTAAAACATCACACAGCACACGCACAGAGGTACCGCTGTGTTTAGGCG
The DNA here is from genome assembly GCA_013621035.1 of Clarias magur. Classification (NCBI taxonomy): domain Eukaryota; kingdom Metazoa; phylum Chordata; class Actinopteri; order Siluriformes; family Clariidae; genus Clarias; species Clarias magur. The sequence continues at coordinate 176,146 of QNUK01000815.1, read as the reverse complement.
CTGGTCTGTTATTGTTGTTGTTGTTGTTTTACGTTATATCCGAAATATCTCCATATTTCACTCTGGGTCACGTCATTACTGCAGCCTGTTCCTGAAATCTAGACTTTAAATAAAACGGAAATAGCTCTGTGCTCTCTACTTCTGCTCACGACCCTTTATGAGCTTCCAGAGTCAAAATTTGTCCGTTTCCTTGCGCCACATCACTGTTATCAGCGCTATACTTAAAGAGACTTATACAGTATAAATGTGCAACATTATTTCCAGTTACATACTTTTTTTTTTAATCACACTGGTCGAAATATATTAGACAGCACAGGTGGATGTCAAGGTAGAAAACAAAATAACAAACAAAAACAACTAAATGTAACAATGCTTCAATTTACTTAATCGTTAAATCTTACCTAATGAGACAGGTGTGGCTAATCATCACTTAGTGCTACCTCTGCATACGACCGCCTCGCCTTAAGAAGTTTCATCTTAAGAACTGAAATTTGGAGAAGCATTTTCATCATTACAGCTAACGAACCCACCGGCTGACTTGCGCTTCCGGGAACCGTTTAAAACTTCTTTGCACCAGTGGAGAGCAAAGCCAGTTTACAGTTTTCTCTACATCAGCGGCTTATATAGAGAAATAAAGGGAGTGTTTACTCTTAGAACCGTGTTCTGTTATTTTGTACAATTCCCCTTGCATGGCAAGCGCATTAATAACCGTAACGTAGATCAAACTTATCACAAACAAGAATTTATCAGTGTTGTGTGCTATAAATCGTATATATATTTATAATACAAATTGTAAACCACTTGTAATGATTCTGAGTGGTAAGATGTACTGTACTGTACATTATGCAGCTCCAAGAATGACATGACTATTAAAACCTCTGCTGATTGATTATGACCGTCAATCACAAAGAAGTTTAGAAAACGCTGCGTTTTTCATAAGGGTAAACAATTTCAATAATTACCATTCAGAAAGTGTGGAAGCTGCTGTTTGAGCGGTTCAGGACTTCTGGCTGTAATGCTTTGTGAGTGTAAAATGAGTCTAGGAAAAGAAATGAGCATGGCTAATTTAACTTCATGCCCCTGGGAGCCGGCTGGAAGAGAGAAATAAAGGCCAGTCATGCGTGTGTGCGGGTGTGTGTGTGTCTGTGTGTCTGTGTGTGTGTGTCTGTGTGTGTGTGTCTGTGTGTGTGTGTCTGTGTCTGTGTGTCTGTGTCTGTGTGTGTCTGTGTCTGTGTGTCTGTGTCTGTGTGTGTCTGTGTCTGTGTGTGTGTGTGTCTGTGTGTGTGTGTCTGTGTGTGTGTGTGTCTGTGTGTGTGTGTGTCTGTGTGTGTGTGTGTCTGTGTGTGTGTGTGTCTGTGTGTGTGTGTCTGTGTGCGCAAATGAAGCTACATCCTAAAAGTACCTTTCATGCAATCAGTTCTTAAAAAAAAAACTTGTATACTACTTTAAATATAAAGAAGAATAAATGAAAAGTAGATCCTGTACATTATCATGGGCATAGAGTCTGGAGTCTGGGAGACACTGCTACACAGGCAGAACCCCATTATTCAGGCACAATTACACTCAGACATGAAATATGTTAAGTTCTCCGGATCCAGTACATGCTGTTAAACATGGTGTACATTTAATCTGTACATGGTGAACAATAAATCCTGCAGAAGTAAATCCACTAATTGTTCTCTTCTTATAAGTTACATTGCTCATCTCTTTAATGTGGTGAGCTGCCCGATCATATTTGGCACACAACAAATCACATGACCAAGAAACCTCACTTGGCCAAGATAAAATGAGATTAAACTCTAATTTAATTAATATAAAATGCTAACCCAGATAACAGGTCGTACTTTTGATTAAATTCCTAAGAGAAAAGAACATACGAGGGGGAGTCAGAAATGATCCGCACTCCGCTTATATTAAACCTTCTGTTGCCTGCATTTCTCATCACACTCCGTTCAATGCTCCAGTCTCCCCAGTCAGTGTGTGTGTGTGTGTGTACGTGTTACATGTACGGTTCATTTGTAACTGCGTTGTGAGCAAAAATAAAACGCCTCACTTGTGATTTGCGTGAAAGAAGAGTAGCGTACAGTGATTTTTTTTATTTCGTGGTCCGAGTGTGTACCTGGTGCAAACCAAATTTGGAGCGATGCTCTAAGGAAGGTGAAAGTTTCTTAAAGAGAATCATTACTGGTGATGAGACACGGATTCATCACTACGAGCCTGAGAGTAAACGGCAGAGTGTGGAACGGAAACATCCTCAATCACCGACCGAGAAAAAGTCGACCATCAGCTGGAAAATTCATCAACGCTTACGGTTTTCTGGGATTCTCAAGGGCCAGAAGTATTGGAACACCATCAGGAAAAGGTTAAACAATTAACAGTGCTCGTTACAGTGAGGCGCTTATTGAAGAGCTGAAGACTAAAGTTCGGATTAAACGCAGAGGACAGCTATCCGAGGGTGCCGTGATCCCGCATGGCGATGCACGTCCGCACACTTCTGTCCACCCGGTCGACACTTAAAAAGCAAGTTAAAGCAAGTATCCTCCCTATAGTCCTGATTTTGCTCTATTTGACTTTCACCTGTTCGGTCCCCTGAACGCGGCACTAGATTCACTTTTGATGAAGAAGTGAAGACAGCGGTGCGATATTCAGGGTTCTCCGTTAATGACGGAGTACGAAAGCTTATTGACACATGGACAAAGTGTATTGAAAAGCAAGATGTCGAAAAATTATGTACGTCTTTTCTAAAAGTTACTAAAAAAATAAAATAAAAAAACAGAAGAAAAAAAAAACACTACACCTAGAGTGCGGATAATTTTTGACTCATCCTGGTATGCTTTAAACAACCTTTGCTGTGCATAGTGTTGGCAACTACTTTGGATGGAAAGTAGATAGATCTAGCTAAATCCGCTCATTTTTTGTATTTTTTACGTATTGATTATGTCATTGTTGTATTTAGTTATTTCTATATAAAGTATTTAATTCTACTTTTTACTATGAATTTGTATTTTATTACGTTATCTTCGAGAATGTGATATTTCTTTTAAACATTAGCCAGGAAATAATTTCATCACTGTGAACAATTTTAGGCCAATTACAATGTAGCGCACGCACACACACACACACACACACACACACACACACACACACACACACACACACACACACAGAGGGTATGTTATACCTTCATGGCACGGTGTGCGTCCATGCCCTGGCTGTGCTGCCAGTCATAATGAAACTCATACAAATAAACTATGTGCATATTTACAAAATAACGTTTTGGGGGTGTGAATGCCCGTTGAGAGTTTTTATGGGTGTGTAAATCTGTGTTTGTGTGGGCGGTTATGAGGCTGTGTGCTTGATACATTTTCATAACTAATAGAGTGACTGATTTGGTAGAAAGCTAAAAACCGTCATTAAATACCATAAATAAAAACCATAAAAGAGCTCCCTAAGTAAACGGGAATTGGTGATTTCATGCGTAGCACATTTATGTCTCTCAAAGTCTCCAACGTATTGACCAGAGCAGAAGCTGACAGGGGGCATCCTTACAGTACTTCTGTCGAATAGGAGTGTAATGGTGACTCTTGTCTAGTTAACCGTTCAAAATGTTGCCAGCTTTGTAGATACTTTTTTATGAGAGAAAAAAATTTAAAGTCTCTAAAGGACTCTTAAAGCCGCGAAATCTAGTGAAAAATGTCGAAAGCTGCCAACAATGTTCGTGCAAATATTATGAATGTGCCATTTTTTAAACATTTTTACAGACGTGTTTTGGTTCTGTTTTATACCCCATACCCCAGCTCATAGAGTGCCACTACAGATACCAGTCATGACATCACTATTAACTACCAAGAGACAACCAACTGTTCAGAAAAATGAGACCAATGCCAAAACGTACAGTTCCTCGATTGACCACTAGGAGCTGGCCTCAAAAGTGAGTCAATCTCCATAGAGCCCCATTATTAAAATTTACAACTTTATAAAACAGAATTAAACGTTTGCAGCCTGGTTAAAAAAAAAAAAAAAAAAAAAAAAACCTTTTTGTCTACATTTCCCGTTCATGACAACTGCATGGGGTGAATCCAGTTCAACTCTTCAGGAGGTTAGGCTCAGCTCCTAACATTTTGGGAAATTTCATGCTCCCAACTTTGTGGGAAGAATTTGGGGACGGCCCCTTCCTGTTCCAACATGACTGCGCACCAGTGTACAAAGCAAAGTCCATATAGACATGGATGAGTGAGTTTGGTATGGAAGAACTTGACTTGAGTCATGACCTAAACCCGATAACAACTTTGGGATGAATTTGGGCGGAGACTGCGAGCCATGCCTTCTCGTCCGACCTCACAAATGCGCTTCTGGTAGCAGTTATACATCATATTAAACTCTATGGATTAAGAACTGGATGTTAATCAAGTTCATATGCATGTGACGGCAGGTAATAACTGGTGATTTGGTAGAGCTATCTAGCAAAAAGGTGTAAGGTAAGGATGGTGGAGTTTATCCAGGGGTCAAGGGTAGTTCAGTGGTTAAGTTGTTGGACTACTAATCAGAAGGTTGTAGATTTAAACCCCAGCACCACCAAGTTGTGCCGCTGTCGGGCCCCTTGAGCAAGGCCATTAACTCTCACCTGCTCTGATGTACAGTATAATGAGATAATAATGTACAGTAAGTCGCTCTGGACAAGGGTGGCTTGCCAAGGGCCGTAAAATGTAAATGTATTCAAATGCAAAACAAAGATTAAAATATAAATTAACCTTGGCTACTTTAGCATTTTACCTAAGCCCAAGCTAGCTTGTGGTAATTGAGATACAGTAAGTAGACGTGTCTCAACCAACGGCCAGGCTCCATTTGCCCTGGTATGGATTAACAAGGGTTCAGGTGGAAGTCAGGTCCTGTCAAGATGATGCTCAGAGCTCCCACAGCTGACCTTCAAAAGCACTCTACAAGAAACGTATCGATGTCTCACAGCGGGTTTGTCCCACTCTTATACAGCCGCTGTTAAGCACTCTTGATAACTCTGAGTTGTACTAAGCCCTACCAAGCGCTCAACTTTGATTTTAGCATTCTTACTGTACGATTGTTAGCTAAATGATAAGCCATTAAATTCAGTTGAAGCCAACTTTTAATATTAAAACCATGCAAACTTCAGTGTATGATTGCTGCATCCCATCATGCATTGCCTTACTCTCTTTTTATTTCCTTCTTGATTTGTAATTATAATTAAACATATTTACAGACTAATCACTCTCCATTCACCTTCACGCAAAGTGATGTCACATATTTCAAGAAAGAGATATTTTGTGACTCTTTTGTTCCATTTAACATGATTAAGTACTGTAGAAGTATATTAGACATAGTCAAGGTGAGACCATAATGAAACAGTCATCATCATTAATTTGATTGATATCCAGGTACAAAAAACTTCAACTAGCGCTTCTTATCACTCACGATTGCTGCTGTTTACTTTCATACGCATCTTCCGTTCTCATTCATAAACATGTACACAAAACCCCACTAAAGCATCCCTATAAATACTAAATGTTTTATTTGATTTTGCAGTAATGTGTACCTTGAATGCAGGATTAGCTCCGAGCTCCAGCAGGCAGCGGACGGCAGAGGTGCAGAGGTTGGCGGCGGCGATGTGCAGGGCAGTGCCGAAGTCGAAATCGCTGCAGGTGGCGTCCACTTCTGAAATAACGTAAACACTGAAACGTTACCCTCGTTGACGATCTGTTTGTCAGGAGACTCTGGACGCTCGGTGATACTCGCTCACCTCCCGGCTGTGACGCCTGCGACACCACGCGGATGAGGTGAGGGACGTCGAAGTAGGCGGCGTAATGAAGGGCGCTCATGTTGGTCCAGCGGCTGCGCAGGGACGGGTCTGCTCCTAGAGATAAGAGTTTCCGGGCGAAGCCCGCTGCGCTCTCTGCGTCGCCTGAAAGACATACGGAATGAGATTCACGACTCTTTAAAATCCTCATGTTGAGTTCACTAGCAATGAAGATTACTGTATAGCAACATAACTGACAATTTGACCTCAGAATAACTAGATGATCTGACATGTTAACTAAACCGACGTTGATATTAAAGTACATTTCTAAAAATACAGTCTCTAAAGTAAGTATGTGTGCACAATAAGGGGGAACAAAGCCAATTAGGTCTTTCCTCCCCTATGCGGTTTGACTCGCAGTGAGCTGCGGTTTTAGACACCGTGAGCCGCCGCGACGCCCGCCGACGTTCCGCAAAGTTCTGCAAGGTCCGCCAAATACATTCCACATGTTTAAACATATTTTTAAGGCGGCTTAAACATGTTCAATCTTTCGCGAAGAAAGACCGAAACGTAATCGCAGCGCCAAAACTCGCGGTGAATCGTGAAGAACCGGCCACCGCGCGAAACCGCGTAGGTGAGAGAGGAGTGTTGAAGTTGACTGAGATTAATTAAGTGCATTACAGCAGCATACATTCTTATTTCCAGAGCCTTATCTCGGATGGGGGGGAAAAAAAAGTCTTCAAATGACTTTAAGGACAAAAAAAAAACAACTAAGGCGCACATTAAAATAAATAATTATACAAAAACACCAAGTTGTGCAGCTAAAAGTTTAAAAACCTCCGCTTTGTGGGTGACGTCAGCGCTTCTTCTTCGGCGGTGTTTACTAGCGGCTTGAACCCGGAAGCGCGCTGTGTCAAATGCGTGCTGTCCACAAACAATATGGCCGTTATATTCCTGCCAAAATTCTGAGCGCGCGGTTCGACGTTTCGAGCGCAGGCAAAGCACTCTACGCGCGTGCAGCGTCTCCACTGCGCGCTCAACAGCTCAATTCTGCGCGTGCAGCGTCTCCCCTGCTCGCTCGCTCAACATGTTCTCCGCGCGCGCTCGACTCTGCCTGTACGCTCGCTCAACTGTGTCCAGTGTTACGAAACTGCCACAAAACCAGCCAATCACAGACTTCCACACCCGGCTTCTGATTGGCTGTTCCTTCTCTATTAGCGACCGCATAACGGAAGCGTTCAAAATAAAGGTTTATAAGTAAAGAGACCGAGTTGTGCGGTTTGAGTTTTAGTGGTCTAACGATGAGCTATATGGATAATTAGATAAGTACATAAAAAAACACAATGGACAAACGAAACTGGTTTATAGTAATGCGTCATTGAATAAAAAATAAATACTATAATATTTGTTTATATTATTTAAGAATAAATACAACTTTATTTACAATGCTTCCCTTATATAATTTCTTTTAGTTGTATATAATTATATATATAATAATATAATTTTAATTTCTTATAATTTTCTTTTGATCTTGTAGAGCTGCTTTGAGACAATGGCCATTTTTAAAGCACCTTACAGATAGAGAAGGAACAGAAAATCAATTAACAAAATTAGCAGAAAAAAGGAAAGGAAGGAATAGAAAATTTATTAAACAGAGCTTCTGTCTCGATCATTTCTTTGTAACCGATTTTCTCAATTTACTCGGGGAATCATTTCAGCCCTATTTCAATTTTATATTTAGATTTTTATATGATAAAAATGTATATTAAAAAAATGTATTTTTATACCTCACAGTTTACAATAAAATTTTGTACATTCCGTAAATCCTGTGTAAATTTATATATTCGATATTTTTATATTTAAGTATGTTTCAATGTGTAACTTTTGTACATTTTTATATAATCCAGCCTAAATATTTACACTTTTTATTTATTAAAATTTTTTATTGGAAATTCTATAGTCAGCAAAATTGTACTTTCTAGTGCATTTTTTTTTCATTGTATTGTTACATCACAGACAGTCGTTTAACAGCTGTGTTTACAGAAAACCACAGACTTGCCGACATTTACAGAACATACAGTAAGGATATAAATTAGGACTTTAATTTTGACCTCTCATTTCTGTTTGCATGTGACATAATACCAGTTTGTTTATAACCAGTTAAACCAGTTATGTTTTCGGATAAGTCAGGTCGAGATCAAGAGTTATAATTATTTTTATAACGTGTGAATTTGATCACAACTGCAACATGGGAATAAGGTCACAAAAATGCAGAACTCTCAAAATGAGCATATGAATATTATTTGGTCATAGAAACAACCGAAAAAAAACATAGTTTTTTTGCTCAGGCATATTTGTACAGTTGGCTAAAATGAACTAAAATTTCAAAAAAGTTCATCATATTGCCTACAGCACTTTGTGCTGAAAAAAAGGAATACGTCACTCTATATACTGCACAATCCTGAGCCTTAAATATTTATTTTAAAATGTCTAAAATGATCTGAGCTTTAAGGACTTCCTAACCGGTTAGCTTTATGGAATGTACCGTATACGGACAATTTATTGACCTACTAGGTGGTTATTCATCTCAGCTACTAATGAAAACTAATCTAGTTACAATTCTGTATAGATCATTTAATAGCTTAATATTTGATATTAAGATGCATTTGTAACAAGAGACAGTAAATATTCACACGACACAACGTACACCTACTCGTCTCACCTATGCCAGGTGCACCAGCTTTGCAGCAGTAATGCAGCAGGCTCATGTCGGTAAGACCATCTCGGTCATTGACACCGCAGCCTCGCTTCAGAATCTAAAGAACGCAGAATCAACACAAGTGTAATGTTACAAGCCAGTCCAAAACCAGGAAGAGGTGATAAACTTACCGCCGCCCCTCTCCCCCTCCTCCCACACACACACACACACACACACACACACACACACACACACACATACATATATACAGTGTAAAGTATAGCCTTTCAACATAATCCTGGCATGAGTGCATGTTTTTTCCCCAACAGCTGCAAAAGCCAAACACTGACCTCGTTACCGATGAGTGCTATGTTCTTCTGCACTTGAGGGACCCACTGTCTGAGCACCGCAAACAACTCGGGCACCGTGGTATGGGGATCCAACAGCACCGCCCGACACTGAGGATCGCTGGGGTCAAAGAAGGAAAAGTCTGCAAAACAAAGAACAAAACAAAACCTAGATTAGTGGAACTGCATGTCTTAAACTGATGGAGTTGAAAAAGAAGAAGGGGGTTTAAAAAAAAAAAAAGAAGAAGAAAAAACAAATCAATAGGCACAGTTCGTATCAAATCATAATCGATTGTGGGGACTGCAGAGGAGCCTGTTGATCCATATTCAGTGAGACACCTAATTTAATTTAATTTAACCGTGGGTTAGGATTAAATAAGCATGCTTTTAAAAGGAAAACGTTCAAATTGTTCTTGACAGGCAGATCATTAAAACAGGCAACAAAAGAGCTTAAAGCGAACACTGGGGTTTAAGTAAAAAAACAAATCCATAATGATGAAAACTTGCATCACCCCACTTTTCAAAAGTCCTCTTACTGGAAGGATTTCATATACTGTAGCGTTTCACACACCTGATACTGGAGGCTCTTTCCAAACAATAACAATATTTGATTACCAATATCAATACAGTGGGTACTTCGGCATACGAACGCCCCGCCCCGAACGCTCCGCCTCACAAATTTTCACCTTAGGAAGTGAAATTTTGCCAGAAATTTGCATCAGCATGTGAAGCATTTTCAGCATACAAGCGAATGAACTAAACTCCGCCTAAATTGCGATCTGAGAGCCATTAGAAATTAAGCAGGTTTGGTTTTTTGTGCAAGATTTAGTGAAGGCAAGGCAAGGCACGTTTATTTGTATAGCACATTTCATACACAATGGTAATTCAAAGTACTTCACATAAAAAAAGAAGAAAATAATCATGAATTAAAAAACAATATATCAATAAAACTATTTAAAATTATTTAAAATTTTATTTTAAAATCAAAATAAAACAGTTAAAAATAGAAAAGGTTATTCATAAAATACAGGTGAGTTTTAAGAATTTATTTCAGTGAAGACGTACAGTAGCACCACGAGTCCCAAGGACGGCAGCAAGAAGAAAAGGGAGGAAAGGGAGCCGCTTTCAGTTTGGTTTTTAAAGCAGCCGGTGCAGAGAGGAATCATAAATGAATGTTAAGTGACTTTTAATGTCTATTTATTTCATATCTTATTTAATTTACATTTTACTTTTCTAAGTGCTTTGATTCTTTTTATATGCAAAAATATGATTATAAGTGTTGGAAATTGGTAATATTGGTAATATATTTGGGTGGCTGCAACGAATTAGTGGGGTACCACTGAATTAATTCTACAGTACATTTTTATTATAAGATGTAGTTTACAGTATGTGTTGCATTTGCCATTCAAGTCCCTGTGTTTTAGCTCTATATTAAGGAACAACCTCATTAGAAGCTCTTTAATCAACAATACGCTGATTAATATTCTATTTTAGTGACTTTGAAAAGTGTGGCAGGTATGATTAAATCAGAAAATAATAATGACCTTGCATGCACGCGCACACACACAAACACACACACACTAGTAATAATAGGAGTAGTATTGGAGGTGGTTTTAACATTGGTAGTGTTATAGTTAGTTCTGGTGTTGGTTGTAATCATGGTAGTATTATAGTTAATAGTAATAGTGGTGGTTGTAGTGGTGGCAGTATTAGTACTGATGGGTATAATGTTAATACTGAAGTTAGTACTAGTAGTGGTAGTAATGTTAGTAGTAGTACTACTAGTGTTGGTAGTATTTGTATAAGCAGTGGTAGTGGTGATGGTAGTAAGTAGTAGTGGTGCACAATGGTGGTTATATTGGTAGCAGTAAAGTTAGTAGTAATACGGATGGTACTGTAGTGGCGAGTCATAATAGTGGTAGTACAGTAAGTAGTAAAGTTAGTAGTAATAGTGATGGGGGTAATAGGTGTAGTAGTAAAGTCATTAATAGTAATAGTGCTCGTAGTTGTACTGTAGCACATTTACTTTTACATTGACGACATTTGGCAGACACCCTCATCCAGATCGACTTACATTTTTATTTCATTATACATCTGAGCAGTTGAGGGTTAAGACACACTAGCATGCATGCGCGGCTCGTACCGGAGTCAGAGGGCATGGGTGCGGATGCCACCTGGTGAATAACGGGGCGAGCGGGAGCGTGGGAGACAACACGGGACCGGTCCAGGACTGCGTCGCCTTCCGAGGACTCCTTCTGCACTTCCTCTTTAGTCATCTCCCCCTCTGGGTCTGAACACAGAACAAACATTCAAACTCGCTTTAAACGCTCCAGGCCACCGAACGTTCGCATAAAGACCTGCAGATATACAGTACAGTAGCATACAGTGTGGGACCTAAACAAACATAGGATACTATGACATAGTTAGTAAATTATAAACAAATATATTTACAAAAAAAACAAACAAAAAAAAAAAACTTTGTGAAGATGCATTTCAAAACTATTTTTTCTAAACTATTCATATACGCTTAATTTAAAATGTGTACAATATTTTTAAAGCCATACAAAGCAATTATTTACTTATTCAACTTATTTACTGTTGAATTCCGCTTGTTTTGGAGCGATTCAGGTTCTGTTTAAACCCAATGAACTTAAGTTCCCAGATAAAAGGCTAAATTCCAGCCATAAACATAACTTTCTTAATTCTGGCCTAGGATTTACACCACAGTAATTTCCAAAACCTCACTCCGGAGAGGCGTAAAAATGGTAAATAAGGCTGAGACGATAACTTCACAACACTCCCCCAAAACCTTCCAGATTAGAAACAATGCTGTTGAAATCAATAGCGCTAGCCCCGAACGCTCTGACTCACCGATCCCAGACTCAAACTTGCTGCTTTCAGCTTCCTCCATAGATAAATAAGCGAGCGGCGCTGCGGTCGAGTTTGCCGAAGTGTAAAAAGTGCCAGAGTGAATAAGCTGACCTGTCTGATCCCGGCAGCGTCTCCCATTAACACTCGGTGATCAGTCACGACCTCGGAGCTATTTATGGCTCACTGCTGCATTATCCCTCTTACAACAACACACTTGACCTACTACCTATAAACCAAGTTCCATTTATTTCATATAAAAATAATAAAAGTGAATCAAAAACTACATACTGTACAAGATCAACAGCATGGATTCAAAGATATACACGTCTTGGAAAGTAAAATAAGTTCTTGGGTTATTTAAGCCTATTAATTACCAATGGGTCTACTTTTAAATCAGCTTTAGAAGTTTTGCGCAAACTTTTGCACAATATCCCTTTCATTCAGTATAGGACAAGAGCATTCACTGCAGCGAGCAGGAATTTAAGGTGAGAATTACATTCACATAAACTTCAAACAGAGTATATGGACAGCAACAAAGTAAATGTAATCCGTTGCCGGGTTTGTTTTCACACATCTGTACTTTAATAAAGTGTTTCCATTTTGGGGGACTCAAAGTAAAACCCTTGTACTTTCTTCTTCACAACACTATGCAGCATACAGTATCATGCCATCTACCTTATTAGTGAGAAAAACTCTGAGAATGTTTGTCACCTTCCTACTAGATGTGTCACATTTCCTTAGCTAGTGCACATCTACAGTATGTTTCCCAATTAAAGTTCTGTAAAAGGTTTGGTCAACTTCCCACATATGGTTTTGGTGGAGTTGCGGACGGCAGATTTGATCTTATTTATTTATCTACTGTATATAAAATAAAGGGGTCCTGTCTGTATGTTGGTCAGAACTCGCTCTTTCCATGATATCTTCAAGTTTCATACACTGGAGGACCAGAAACCAGTCTCGTGAAATGTTCTGTCTCTATGTTTGTGTCTCTGTATGTCTGTCCAGCCAGATTACATCACAGCATCACGCAAAACTGTCTGGACAGAATTTACTGAATCTTCTGCAGTCCTTAGATGTCTGCCTGAAGTTTAATCTGCACCATAGGTGAAATCTAAATGTGGAGTAAACGTGATGTTATATGATGATCAGTTATGTGTGGGATTTAATAATCTACATTAAAATCATCTACTAATGCACTACTGTCTCAATGTAAACAAACTCCTGCACCAATAGATATTAATTAGAAAAGATAAAGTGAATGTTTTGACTGGGATTAGTTCATATTGTCACTTTGGCTGAAATAACAGCGCTGAAGTGGTAGAAGTGGATTTTAACACGCCGGAGTCGTTTTAAGACAAAACTTCATCTATATCCGATCGACTTTTTCCATTTCTCATCTGTGATTCTCTCTCCGATTACCGAACAGGGAGTGTGTTTGTCTGAGCACCAAAGAAGTACAACTTAGTGTAAACAAGGTGTCAGATACTCGACCTTACAGAATGTGATTTCTGTGTATTAATAAGTGAGACAGAGAGTTCTGCTGTACAGAGAGACACACAGACATGCACGTGGACTTCAACCTCAAATAATAATAATAATAATAATAATAATAATAATAATAATAAATAATAATATCACTGATTAAATTAAAAAGCAGCAGATTATTTTTAGCTTTAAACCTTTTAAATGTTTCTACAAACCCTTTAACCACGTACTAACACTAGTTATGAAAATCAAATCATTATTAGCTTCCTAATAAAAGTTCCTGAAGGTTTTATTTCATTCTCATAAACAGAATGTGGATAGATGAAAAGTGTGACGCAAACATGAGACAAGGAAAAGTGATCCCCATGTGTCCACCAGTCAGGATGCATTATGCACTTCTACCTTACAAACACAGAATGTTACTATTATAATACCAGCTGAAAAGCCTACAATATTGAGCCCTTGGAGAAAAAAAAGACTAAAAAGAAAAGTTGATTCTTTGGAACTCATTCCCAACTGCACAGTTTCTTCTAACAAGAATTATTCCTCAAATCTGAGCAAACGCGTAGCGGTGAGCCCATTTTCACGCACTCATCATTCCCTTTAATGCGACATGTAATGGCAGCGCACATCAGAAATAATGGACTTAATCCACCACTGTTATTAAATAACATTATCAAACTTTCTGATGATAACGGACACCCCTCCCTTTCCCTCCATCGTATGAATATTTGCTTTCTGTAATGGGAGAATCTGTTAAGTTCATTAACATGAAATAACCACCATCAGTGCATCAGTGTTCATCTTAGATAACATTAGAAAGTACATATTTAAGATCAGTTTACTATAATTATTCGGAATAGCGCAAAAAAAAAAAAATCAGCCGATAATAGTCAAACTGGTTTTTACAGTTTTTAAAATAAAAAGAAACAATCGTAGAAAAAAAATAATCAACATTGCACAGGCACTAAAATACATGCAAACTGGAGAATGTGAAAAACTACTCTAATTATAACAGAAATTCAAGCTGAAGCTAATTATGTTCAATTTAGAAGACTGTTCTAGTATTAATTTTCCCAAAGAAAATTCAAAACATGTCTCTGGAGTAATGGGGAAAAACACAGAAAAAACACAGTTTGTCCTGAACTAGGTTTGTCACGCCAGAATTCCAGTTTCTTCCTTTTAATAAAAACTAAATTCTTTGTACACTGAGTGGGGAAGAGCACATGACAAGGTGTCACATTAGAGAAAAATAATGAACGAGGGCTGTTGTGATGTGGCCTGATTTAAAGTAGAGAAACTATCAAAGTTCATTCTTTACATAAACTGTGCTGTAACAGCTATAAACAAGTCATTCCATCATCATTATCCACTCGCTCACTACCTCGCTCACTACCTCGCTCACTACCTCGCTCGGTCTGCCAGTTAGTGATGCCTGCTGTAAAGATTCAAAGGAGGCCTGGAGCCTTTCCCAGGATGGAGGCACACTAACACACTACAGGTAAATTGGACAGGCCAGTTAGCCTAACCTGCATGTCTTTGGACCCAGCGAGGAAACCCACCAAGGGTTTAGTACAGCATGCGTTAAAATATACAGTACTGAAATGAAAAGATGAACGATGTTAGCTTGTCATCATCTGTGAGTTTATTTCTCCTGAAAGAAACTAACACACACACAATTAGCATGTTGGTTTCTACCATGCTAAGTGTAATGTAAGTGTTGGAATGTTGTGTGTGTTGGAATGTTGTCTACCACCTCGCTGTAGACAGTCTTCATATCGCTCACACAGATTCTCAGACATATCCCGGAACAAAGGTTGCTGTAGACGCTTTGCTTGCATAATGCTGACATGGTACACTACCAGAACGGCGAAATTTCATAACTATACACGGCATAACTCTCTCTCAAAACTCTCTCTCTTTTTCAAACTCGTTCCCCATTCACGAACACTTCCGTATGAGAGGAAATAATACTCAACTATGAATACTTCCCATTTCCACCCATTTCAAACCTCAAATGTACAACACAACTTCCTTTTTCACCACTGGGAACACGGGCGGCTGGAGCTACAGTGTGCCCCGTCAACACACGCACATGAGCGTTCAACATACGCGAGTTTCAGTACTGTATATTTTGGCTCGTATCGTATTTCATCTTCTTCTTCTGTGTCTTTCTGTGTCCAGAGCGAACCATCTGCCTCCATCTAACCCTGTCCTCTGATTCCTTTTCTCTCACACCAACTAACTTCATGCATCCATAAATCTCCTGCCTGGTCGTTCCAACTTCAACCTTCTACTGATGTAGTCACAATCTCTCTCCTCTGAACACGTCCGAAACACCTCAGTCTGGCCTCTGTGACTTTATCTCCAAAACATCTCACATGGGTTGTCCCTCTGATGGACTCCGTCTTGATTTTTTTTTTATCCTATCCATCCTTGTGACCCTCAACAAAGAGAACCTCAACATGTTCATCTCTGCAACTTCCAGTTCTGCCTCCGTATGTGATTAGCGTCCCGGTCCTGCGTTTGTTTTCAATACCCTTTCAGTCACCATGTGTTTAATCATCTGTCTGGGTTTTGTACTTTCTAGTGTAAAGGATTCGTATGGAATACAGCATGGAAACGCAGCGACTCCGAGTAAACACTGGATGTGTATGAGGACCTGCTTCCACAGGGTATTTCACTCATATTTGACAGTGAAGAATGATGTAATGACTTTGTCTCGAATAGAACAAAGCTTACTGCGCACACAAAGCGGTGTATATAAATGCTCACTTTTACACGCTCGCAGCATGTAATCACTCGACGGCGACACCGAGGCGCGCTCCTGGCAGGGGACCCCAGGGCTTTGGGGCAGCGTGGAGGGCAAGATGTTAATGTTCTCATCGTGTGTGTGATTATTTTAAGTGCATTTTTTTTTTTTTCATTTTGTTTTTCTTTATTCATGTTATTGCACAAAGACCCCTTGTGGTGTTTTTGATAATGAAAGAAAGAAAAAAAAAACAGACTATTCTAGCACTGGAGACTTCTTTCATTAATGTCAAACGGAAGTGGAAAGTAACTAATTGTATTTACTCCCATTAATGTAATTGAGTAGTTTTTTTTGTGTGTACTTCTACTTTTTAAAGTAGTTTTTAAAATCTGTAATTTTACTTTTACTTAAGTATGTTTTGTTTGAAGTATTGTACTTCGCTTACATTTGAAATCATATTCGCTACTGAATAAAAAAATAGATGAATGAAAATTAAAAATAATAAAAAAAAACAATGCAACGAGAAAGGAAAAAATTGCACCCAGGAAACCACTGCAGTGATTGGTGGATGGAGAACAAACGCGGTAAACTTACAAGAACGATGGAGACAAAACAGACGCAGTGATGCAGAACCAGCTGAAAGCGAAATGCCATCAAATTCTTATGAAGCCCTGGCCATATTTAAGCGACCACTTTGATTTCAAGCACAAGAAACGCAACAGCTTTCTTATGCAAAGTGTTCCTTCAATTAAAAACAACTAGTTTGAGATTTATATCCGCTTGTCTTTTTTGAACTACGCTAGAATCCCCCACCCCACCCCCGCTGTTAAACAAAGTAACTGGGTAACTTTTAGTACATTTTTAACGAGTTATGTTTTACTTTTACTGAGTAGATTTTTTGACCAGTACATTTTTAAAAATAAATAATAACAATAAACCGATACAAACAGAGACTATATACTGTAACAGTTAGCTAGTGACCTTGATCGTCTGTTTAAACAACATCTAAACAATTTGTTTAAACTCATTATTGTACAGTAAACGTCAGTAGCTCTGGTTCTGATTTTTCACGTTTGTTATATAAAGTACTCTGATCTGGAAATTACCACTAGTATTTCTTTAATACAGCATATGACAGCATATTTTTATGACTTAAGCTCAAATCATATTTGAAAACTGCGAATGAAAATGTCACTTCGTTTCATGAATGGCACTTTATGCGACTGATTTATTTTGCCCGTTGCCGTTTTGCCGCGACAGAGCGCGCGGCGGTAATAGACATCCCCCCTTGACTACCTACTGTAACTTTTCTTTTATTTCAGTACTTATGTACTTGAGTACATAATTTTATTCCTCTTTCCACCTCTGGATAAATAATAACCCATTTCTTAGTATGACTACATCATTACGCTTCCAAATAGTCCTTAAGAACTCATTTTTAGTATTGACAGAATATCATATTCTAACCCTACAATTTAAATTTCAGCCAAAACCAGCATCGCAGAAAATGATTCCTCTTTCTCACCACCAGATTTGAGATGTCACAGCAGCGTTGTTGTAAACACTTTAACTTTGATCTAAAAAGTCTTCATCTACTGTAGTGTCGTGTTTGGCAAAGTGTCCAGAGGAATAGTCTGTTCTCCCAATAAATAAATAAATAAACAGAGAACAGATGTCTCGACACGGTCTAAAATCTGTCCTCATCACAGTGATACTGGACGCAGCGTCTGCCTGATTAATCAGCCACTGGACCTGAGGAGCACAGAGAAATTATTCCATAAATTAAATGTGCTGTTATTATTATTAATATTAATATTATTATTGCTAATAATAGTGCATGATCTCAAGCTAGTGTGTCCGGGTGTTTTCGTGAACATAATGCAGTGCGTGTTGAAATGCACATATACTGTAACAAGGATTAAGGATGGGATTCATAATCAGGACCTTCATATTGTAGTAAAAGTAATCTTTATATATGTATTTCATTTCCATGCAAGATTCATGTTATAGTCATAGTCTGTATGCACTGTGTTGAGGATTAAACATTAGGATTCGATGGAACATTTAAATGCTGCCGTTTTTTTTTTTTTTTTTAATGAATGCAAAAACTCCCAGACTCGTGAACAGATTCTTTCGATTTGCCATGAACCTTATGAACAGGTCGTACACTCAGTACAACACACCTCTACCCACAATCCTGTGCAATAACAGTAAATACACCCACCTGTACATTCATATCTGTAGGCTGATGGCTGATTGTGGTTCTTATCTAACTTTATTCCTGAACTTTAACCCTCCTGAAGCCCTTCTGAACATGCACACAAATGAAAACACACACACACACACACACACACACACACACACACACACACACACACGCGCAGCAGAAATTCTGTAAATCGTGCCCAAGTTCTGTTCATAAGCCAACTTCGTTGTACACTGATTCAGTTTTTTCCATAGGAATACATGAAACTGTAAACTGAATTAATTCGTTCCCAATTATTACGGATTATATTTAACCTTTTGTTTAAATAAAAAAATATAAAAAAGTATTTGCAAAAGTGCGGAAATAATAAATATAAGTTTCTAACAAGGCATTTATATGTACACACACTATTTTTGCAAAAGTACATGCATGTGAACTCGAATAACATCCGATTCTTAATCCATAGAGCGTAATATAATGTTGGCCCCGCCCCTTTACAGCCCAGAACGCATTTGTGAGGTCAGACACTGATGTTAGACGAGAAGGCGTGACTCGCAGTCTCTGCTCTAATTCATCCCAAAGGTGTTCTATCAGGTCGAGAACAGGACTCTGTGCAGGCCTGTCAAGTCCTCCCGCACCAAAAGTATTCACTCCCCCTATCCAAATCATTGAATTCAGGTATTCCAATCAGTTCCATGGTTACAGGAGTGTAAAAATCAAGCACCTAGGCATGCAGACTGCTTATACACACATTTGCGAAAGAACAGGTCGATCTCAGGAGCTCAGTGAATTCCAGCGTGGTACCGTGATAGGACGCCACCTGTGCAGTAAGTCTAGTCGTGAAATTTCCTCGCTACTAAATATTCCACAATCAACTGTTAGTGGTGTTATAAATGTTAAGTGGAAGTGATTGGGAACGACAGCAACTCAGCCATGATGTGTTAGGCCACATAAAAACACAGTGCGGGGTCAGCGGATGCTAAGACATTTCTGCAGAGTCAATAGATATAGACCTCCAAACCTTATGTGCCGTCAAGAACAGTGAACAAGAATATATGCATTTATATCAGTAAATATCAGATATCAGTATCTTTGCAGGACACTGAGAGCCACTGCACCCAAGAATATTTCCATGAATGTCCCATGCCAATAAATAAAAAAGTGATTCTGTTTTTGGGAGCTAAAGGAAACTCATGATTGTTCATTTTTAAGTTTAAGCTCTCCACCGATGTGGCCAAAACATTGACCTTGACCTTATGACGCCATGCAGCAATACAACTAACAAAAAAAAAAAAAAAAAATTATATACATCAACTAACAAATAACAATCTGCATAGTGATCATAGCGCATCACTTTATTTTATTATTTTTTTAACACAATTACTGTGCTCTCTTGGTGGACTTTCCCTTTAACAGTGATGCACTAGATGATGCTGGTGTCCTCATCAGGGCCTAAACTGCAGCAGGTTCATTAGTAAACACATTACACTGCAGATCACACCACACAGACACAGGCTCCTGGACACGGTGTTAATTCAGGACGCAGTGGGGTCACAGAGAGAGAGAGAGAGAGAGAGAGACCCAGGCACCTGCAGCATCGCTGCGCGTCTCCCCCAGCTGATTGAGGCGGTAACCCATAGCAACCAGCAGCGGCAGCAGCGTAACGCTACTTAGCTAATGAGCTTCGCGTCTCAGACCAGCGACCTCGGGAGCGAGAAAAGCGCCAAATACCTGCGTGTTTCTGCGGAACAACCGAGCGGCTCTGCTCGTTCAGACTCCGGTTCTTTAACGCTCATTATGAGCAGCGGCTCGTCCTCATCCTTCTGCTGCTCTACACTGCAGACGGCTTGTCACATCCACTTCCGCATACGATGACGCACGCGAAAAGAACGCGACAAAACCCCGCCCACAACGAAGTTGCCAGAAGCTTCTGCTTCACGCGCTGGTGCTGCGCTGACCTGCTGTTTGATTTGTCCCCCCTCAGTCGTTTTTGTACATTTAGTTTAGTAGGTCTTCTTATTCCACATTACTACTTCAAGTAAAACACCAGGTCCATACATTTATTAACATTAAAATGACATTACATACATTTTAGAACAATAAAAACTTTAGACGTCGTTTTTTAACGACTAACTATATTTAGTTATAATTAGGGCTGTGATAAAGCAGTGGACGCTCTAGGTTATTGATCAGAGACGTATAAAATTGCCTGTAGTGTGTGAATGAGCATGTAAGTGTATGTGTGTGTGCCCTGAATGGATTGCCACCCTGTCCAGGATGTACCCCGCCTCATGCCCCAAGTCTCCGGGGATAGGAGTTAGTGAGTGACCTCGGCATACGGACACCCAGCCTCACGAATTTTCGCCTTAAGAACTGATATTTTGCAAGAATTTTGTCTCGGCATACGAAGGATTTTCAGCATACCAGTAAAACACCGGCTAAGTTGTACAAGAAGTTACTAAGTGCTGCGCGTGCATGTGGAAGCCGTTCAAAACTTGATTGTGTCAGAAAGCCAAACGAAGCGAGTATACACTTTTCTTTGTGTGGGGTTTTTTTTTTTTTTTTTTTGCATTTTGTGCAAACTTTAATGAAGACATACAGTAGCACCACGGGCCCCAAGAATGTTAGCAAGGACGATAGCAAAAAGAAAAGGGAGCCGCTTTCAGTTTGGTTTTTAAAGCAGCTGGTACAGAGAGGAATCATGTCCGCCCATTTTATATTTCTGCTGTTTGGGTCATTAAAGGAGTTCCTGGGAGGCCGACGTTTGAAACGTAAATCAGGCAGTCCGATCGTGGCTACCTTGATGGTATCCAAGCTCTAGTGAAACACTGTGATAAGTGCATTAGTGTATCAGGGGATTATATAGAGAAAAAAAGGGAGTTCTGTTATTCTGTCCCAGTTTGCCATGAACTCCCCTCGTACAGTATCTCTCATGGATGTTTTATTGTCCCAGCTGGTAAAACGATTTGTGCTAGTTTTTGTGATAAGTTTTACTTTTTTGTTGTCTAACATTAACAACAAAGAAACTGTTCCTACTGTAGTAACATTGTGGGATTATTAATTAAACCCAAAACTTCTAATGGAACAAAGACAAACATACCATATACAACAAAGAAGTCTCCTGTCCCCTCCAGACAGGGTTCATCCTTCTTTATTGTCCTTTAGTTTGATCTTTTCTCTTTTCTTTTCAGTTTTCTCTTTTCTTTCCACTTTTTTTCTATACCGGAGACATGCTCCTAGACCTGGTACATCTAGGCATTTGGCAGACGCCCTTATCCAGAGCGACTTACATTTTTATCTCATTATACATCTGAGCAGTTGGGGTTAAGGGCCTTGCTCAAGGGCCCAACAGGGACAACTTGGTGGTAGTGGGACTTGAACCTGGGACCTTCCAAACCGTAGTCCAATACCACTTAACCACTGAGCTACCCCTGGTGCTAGCCTAAATGTCTGCATGTTTATTGCTTTGTGTTCGGGGCCTATATAGACATATTTCCAGGTGTCATGCATCCCCCTTGATTGCCATCAGGGCGGCGTTGCCTAGCAACTGCACGCGATGGTGGCCACAGGCCTGACTGGACACCCGTGGAGCAGTTGTCTGCAGTTGTTTTCCTGTGGCAATACTCGCGACGTTACAGTGAGATATCATGTTACAGTCATTTCTGCTTTAAAGAAATCAGGTTACTCAGCGTACTGCACCAAAAATTTGCGAGTCATTAAACTTCCTGTAAACCTGTTTTGCCAACTTACTCTTCAAGGAAATAAATTTTCTGAGCAAAAACATGCAGTACCTGGATATCTTTATCCATTTAGAGGTACATCTTCCCTGTACTAGTGGTAAAAATGAAGCACAGATTACATCTGCAGGCTTTCAGATATCCATCTTCATTTAAATCCATCGTCAACATTGTAACAGAAATGAGCTAGACAGAACTACATTTTCTAAACCGAATCATTCAACTATGTTTGGAGAAGCAGGGATAACATCTGCAGGCTGGTACCTCTTAGTTACCGTGCTTTATCGGGCGAACGAGCCAGCACATAAGCTTTCCGTGACAATTACCCAACTCAGTGGGAGGAATAAAGGCTCTGAAGAGCCTCAGCACCCTGAAGTCAGTGTTACAGTATGTCTGACACATTTGCTCATTTTATCTGTATAAGATGATCTGTACTTTGACTTGTTGAATTCAATCACTAAGAAGGATTGTCAACTCATTTATAGAAAGTTTTCTTCTAAGAGAGATGAACAGAATCCCGGCAATGGTGTACACATGGATTTTTCTCCCAGGAATGCGTCAGTACTGTACATTTAAGCAGCACGTCAAAAGCATGTTATTTTCCAATGCTTTGAAATGCTCCAAAAATAAATCCTAATAAGAAAACCTCACCATGAAGAGCCTGAAGCATGGAATTATACCTCCTCCACTGAGCAATAATGGAAGGTGAGTCAATATGTTGCTCTGCACTTGACGACTGAAAAGCTTTATAATTAGGCTGTACATTTCATGTGCTAAACAACCTTTGCCATGTAATTTGGAGTTTAGCTTATTCATGAAGTCGTTCACATCAAAAGCAATTGCTAAAGCAATCAACCAGTTATTATTGCTCAGTTCTGGGATATCCTTTCCCTTCTCACAAAATGTCTGAATCTGGGTTTTCACTTCCTACACCCTTTTCAGCACTTTGCCCAAGCTGAAAGCTGGATGATAAGGAGGGTTGTGTTCCAAGTCATGTTCTTCCAACAATACCAACTGGCTGTGCTTTAATGGCCTTGCCATAATAATAATAATAATAATAATAATAATGTTTCATACCCATGGTCAAAGCACTGACTACAGCATGTGGCTATGTTTTTAGAAATGCTGAATGATGCAGAGCAATAATATACATTTCTGCTCTAAATTCGATTTCAGACATTTGACCAAGCCGCTTACAGTAAATCATCTTTCCTCTCCATCATGATGCTGATTTTAAACTCTAGTCTGTTGTGTTGAACATACCTACATACTGTACATTCCCTTGCTGATTAAATATTTGTGCTAATAAGCAGCTGAACAGGTGTACCTAATGAAGTGGCCAGTGAGTGTATTCCAAAACTTTGTATGTATGCTTCTACAGTGCCTCTGTAAATCAATCAGACATCATGCCTTCCAATTATTCTGCAGAAGCAAAGTCCCAGAAGCGTTATTCCTTTTTCTATGATGAGAAGCCAGGCACGTGTCACACACATTAGAACTTTTATCCAAATTTGATCCATTTATCCAAGACGTAGTGAGCGAAAGTGTGAAAACTGCTTTTCAGGTGATGCTCAAGAGATCCTGTCTTTCTCGACAGGGTGATTTTTTTTTAAAAACGCTTTCTCCTCGTCTGAGCAGATTATTACAGCAGTGTCCAAAATAAAAACCAGTCCTTGATTAAATCTCTCTCTGAGAATGGCTTGCTGTTCCTAGCAATTTTTTTTGAGCGATCACATAACGAGCTTTGACAAATCTTTCATTTGCTGTTTGCAGCTTTTTGTCCTGTTTTTGGAGCTTTGCTAGCAATTGTTCAGATGTCTGTGAATTCTCTTTAATGTGACAGATTCATGTACTTTTCAGAAAGTTTTCTGACAAGCAGTTGACTCAAATTGTTATCTTTAAAACTGGCGATATCTTACATGCAAATTAATGCACTGGCTACTTCAGTGAGGAATTGTTTAGAAATTCACATGTTGTTAAAAATCTTGCATTCACCATCAGCCTTTTTCTTTTTTGCTCAGTGTATGGTGCTAACATCCTAGCTACTCTGTCTTGTTTTTCTTTTCTTGCATGCACACACATGTCCGACAGTGTCATGCTAAAATAATACTTTAATTTCTGTATATTTTCAATAGAAAATGGGGTATAGATTTTTTTTGTGTTTTTATGTTAACTGATGTAACCAGCAAAATGTTCAGTTGGTTATGTTTTGATGTCAGAGAGAGAGAGAGTGAGAGAGACTTGTTAATGAACTGCATTGGCTCATAACCTGTGCTATGTACAGTCATGATCTTGAAACAGAATTTGTAGCAAGACTTTAACATTTTACTTATTAGAGAATAATATGACCTTTATGTCTTTTTTAAAAAGGGGGGTTTTGGTTTTACTTCTTCATAGCTCTATGACAACCATAACGTAAAGTAGGTAAACATCTTATCATTTTCACTTTCTCTCCAAGACATAGAGAGACACAAAAAAAAAAAATACACCTGGATGTAACTAAGCAAATAGTTAAAATTCCTTCCATTGTATAATTACTGTAGTGATTAATATGGTTCAGCTGCAGTTAAAGTTATTTAACTCGAACTGATGCAGTGAGGAGCTTCTCACTTCTTGAACCACCATGTCAGAAGACATCCTGTGGTCGTGGCAAAAGACATTACTCAGAAGAGTCAAATTATTGTCTTGCATCAAGCAAAGACAACAACTAAGGAGGTGCTGAAACTTTGAGTTGGGAACTGTAAAATGCATTATTGAATCCTGGAAGGATAGTGCTGAGCCATCATCTCTGAGGAAGAAATGTGGACAGAAAAACATCCTGAATAAGTGTGAGAGGAGACCACTTAAAGGATTAGTGAAATCAAATCATTAAAAACAAACAAACAAACAAACAAAAAAATCCACAGCTACGTATGTGTAATAGAGTATAGCGTATACTGTAGTTTCGAAATGTTTTTCAGTATATTTCAATTGCTAAGATTTTTTTTTTGCAGTGTCATCTTTTATATAAATTGATTAAAAAGTAAAACGATACCTCAAACTGTACTCACTTAATCAATATTTTCATATAAAAAAAAAAAAAATCATGTGTGTGCTGTTCAGTGAAGCTGAGAGCATGGTTCATTTGACAATAATTCCTACCCAGGCAAAAAAAAAGTTCATACATTTCTCAGAGGTAATATTATATCCATAGGTCCTTACCTGTCCCCCAAAACACCCCCACCACTAAATGTATAGCAACCCACAAAACTGGTTTCTGTCAAGGAAGTATAATATTTCATTACGGCAAGCGTGGCCTCTCATTCTTTCATGTCTGTACAGGTGACGTGTTGTAATGCACATGATATGTTTCTCTCTCTCTCTCTCTCTCTCTTTCGTATCAGATGAGAATGAGTAGGGTTACCAAATTTCACAACTAGTTCATTCTTGTTCTCACCTCTCGTCTTGGAGGTAGTCTGTAAAGTCGTACGGTGTAACATGTGGCTTTGGATGTACGTAGCGTTTTTATGTGCGGTTTTATCAGTCAGTAAAGCCGGTGAAGGGCATGCATGCGATTATGAAATATATAAATGCGGCGCCTGGGCTTCAGGAGACATACAGATAGGCATGCTCAGCTCCTGTTTTTCTAAAGTGGAGAATCTATATTCTCGGGGAACTCCAGATATATACAACTGCTCAGAGTGAGTTATTTGTTATATGTCATTTCGATTTATATGTCATTTTCTACTAAATGTTAATCGTTAATACCCATAATTATTTTTCTCGTAAAAATATTTGAAAATTAAAATGATTTAAAATTATTATAACATTATAAATGATAAACTGTGTTGAATGGTAAAGTTTGTATTATGTGGACAGAATTTTTTAACTTCTTAACTTTTTTTTTTCCCTCCCAGATTTAATATTGTATCATTTGTACGAATGCTTGCTGTCATCTACACCATTGAAACCATCAATAACTCCAGTTTCCTCCCTGGGGTACGACTTGGTTATCATATCTGTGACACTTGCTGTCATGCTTCGAAAGCCATACAGAGCGCAGAGCACCTGCTGGAATTTAATAACACTGGTCCTGGGCAATGTGAGCTCAAACAAAACCCCAAAGTAAAGACGATTATTGGAGCACGATACTCGGAGGTGTCGATCAGTGTGGCGCGCTTGCTGAGCCTCTACCTGGTGCCGCAGGTGAGATCTGGTGAATAAGTAAGCAGTTTTAAGCCTTCCATCACCTCTTTGTTTAAGATAATAAGACAAAAAAGAAATATTTTATTTATAAGAGAAGAAATTCCACCTAATTAAAAACATCATGTAAAAAAAAAAGAAAAAAAATCATGTTAGAACTAATTAATTGATGTAATCTCAGGTTTTTGTGATGGTATTGCAACTGATATCTATTGCAACTGATTATTGCATGCAAATACAGATCTTACACTGCTGTGTCATAAAAGTTCTCATGGGAAGCACATTCTGTGAGTTCACCTAATTTAGAAAGGCCAAGTAAAAATTGAATGATTTGCAGTGTATGTACACTACTGCTCAAAAGTTTGTACACCCATTCTAACTCCATGGCCGTTCCTGATGTTTATTTCTCTCTACACTGTAAAACAATACTGAAGGCGTTTTTCCAAAATACACAATAATCTCCTTTGTACAGTTGATATTGAGATGTATATCTGCTACTTCTGCTCTGTAAAGCTTCATAACGGCTCTAATCTGAGGTGCAGGTTGTTAATATGTTGTGTGTTATTTCATAGTTTTGAAATCTCCAGTATTGTTCTAGAATGTAGAGAAATAAATCCAAACTTGTGTACAAACTACACAACTGTGTACAAATTAGGTCTGAAGACATAACATTGGCAAAATATCTATAAAACCTTTAATGTAAGAAATATATAGGAATTATATATAAATATAAGGAATTACACTTAAAATATAATATATAATAAGTATTCATTGCACTTAATGTGAATGTAAGTCAGGATACAGTCCAAGCAATCTTGAAAGAATGGAGATTAAATGTTTTGTTAATAGGCTTGTTAAAGCAAAGCCAAGGCAAGGCAAGTTTATTTATATAGCAGATTTCATACACAATGGTAATTCAAAGTGCTTTACATAAAAGAGAAGAAAATAATGATAAAATGAAATAGAAAACAATGGCGATAAAAAGTTTAAAATAATAAATAATATTAATAATAATAATTGATTTAAGATACCAATAATGAAACTTTTTAAACTAATTAAAATTAAACATTAAAAATATTAGATGAACATACAGTAATATCACTGGGGATGGTGCAGAAGCCAGTTAATAGTTTCACTCAGAGCAAACTCTGTGGCATCTGTTACATAGAATAAAGAATTCTGCTCAAAGCCCTTTTCTAATTATAAGTGAGCCTTGAGGACTAAACTCTAGTTCCCTTTATTGTTGTTTGTTTGTAACCAGATCAGCGCAAGTTCGTCTGCAGAAGCGCTGAGTGACCGTCTGCGGTATCCTTCCTTCCTCCGCACCATCCCCAGTGATGTCTACCAGATGAAAGCCTTGGCCAAACTCATGTCCAATTTCGATTGGGATTGGGTTGGTGTTGTTCACAGCGATGATGATTATGGCAAAAGCGCTCTGCAAGGCTTCCTGGACAATGCTGAAAAGGAAAATGTTTGTACTGCCTTTATAGAAACATTGCCTTATTATCTAGATTTTAAGAACCTTGATAATATGATTCAAAAAGTGGTCCAAACCATCCAAAACTCCACAGCAAAAGTCGTGTTAGTCATCTTAAGAGAAGAGCTAGTGCACAAACTCTTCATGGAGGTGATCAGACAGAACATATCACGCACGTGGATAGCCAGCGACGCCTGGTCGGTGTCGTATAATATCAGTCACATGAGCGGCATCAACAGCATCGGAGATGTGTTTGGTTTCAGTTTTATTACAGGCTCTAACCCCGGATTTGAAGAATATCTGCAAAATCTCGCGATCACGCCGGGTACCGAGAATGTATTCATAGAGGAATACCGAAAGTTTGGGAACGACAAAGACTTCTTAACAAAAGTGGTGGATATCACCCAGGCTTATGCTGACCGCCTGGCCGTGCTCTCGATTGCTCATTCGCTGAAGAAGATTTTAAAATGTAACCAAACTGCCTGTCCAGGGAACAAAGACTTCGCCCCATATGAGGTAACCTTTACATGGGCAGATGTTACATGTCTTATTCATGACATGATTGATATAATGTCATCCAAGTTTGTATAAATTGAATGGTTCACTTCTGGCGCTGTTATTTCCTTTTTTTCAGCTTCTCAATGAACTTAAACAGGTCACGTTTACTCTGGACAATCAAACATTTTACTTCAATGCGTCCGGAGATTTTGTCAACGGTTACGATTTGATGAACTGGGCACAGAATAAGTCTGATGGACACAGACACCTTAAGGTTGTTGGGGGATATAACCTGGAGCAGGAACAAATTAATATTGATGAAGCTATTCAATGGTATAATTCAAATTCAAATAAGGTGAGTGTTCTATGGTAATCTAGATCAGTCTTGGTATACCGGTGCATTAGATTTATTTATTTATTTATTTAGGCCTCAAATCCTTGTTTTATTCATGGATTTATTTCAGATACCAATTTCCATATGCTCTGCTGCCTGCCCTTCTGGCAAAGCAAAAAAACTTTTGAAGCCATCCTGCTGTCATGAGTGTATAGACTGTTTAGAGGGCACTTACTCCAATAATTCAAGTGAGTATTACATTCTTCATTAGTATTATAAGGGAAAATTTGTTGATACAATAGTCATGTCTACATGTATATGGACTTTTTTTTTTAATTAGATAGCAACAATTTGAACATATTATTATTAGTATTAGCAGTAGTAGTAGTAATAGTATTGTGTGTGTTTTTTTTATTGAAATGTTTTGTTTTCAATGACGCAGGATACATTTTTATATGAATGTGGGGGCCAAAATGCAGAACAAAACTAGATCAAAGCAATAAAATAAATGTAAAAAAAAAAAATTCTGCATACATTTGTATCGGATCAAAGATTTAATGCAATTACCCAACCATGTACCAAAGTATAATCTACTGTGAGTTAATAAATTCTTAAAATTATTCCAGATCTTCATAATTGTCTTCCCTGCCAAAACGGGACATGGTCGCTAAAAGGATGGACACACTGTAGCGAAAAGAAAGAAGTCTACTGGACCTGGGATGGGCCACGGGCTATCGTTTTTCTAGTGTTCGACATTGGAGCATTTCTCCTTTTATTTATGAATCTGATTATCTACTTGGTGTTTCGTGAGAGTCCTGTTATCAAACAGGCTGGAGGCTACATTTATCTTCTCATCATGGTGGGATTAGCATTAAGCAACATCAGCCTCATAATCTTCTTCGGCAGACCCAATGTCCACAAGTGTAGGGTACGCCAGGTCCTGTATGGCTTAGGCTTTTCACTTACTATCTCATGTATCCTGGTAAAAGCCTTGCGCACATTTGTAGCATTCCTCCCTCGACACCGGCAACACGGTGTCAAGAAATTCTACAAGCCTCCCATTATCATTGGCTCTGGAATCTTCATTCAGGCCCTCATTTGCATCTTTTGGCTAATTTTTGATTCTCCTTCGGTGGAGTTCCTGACATCTAATGACAGCATGGAGATCACTGTGCAGTGTGTAGAAGGCTCTGGCATGGGATTTGGCTTCATGCTTTGTTACATCGCCCTGCTCGCACTCGTCTGTTTTATTCTGGCATTTAAAGGTCGAAAAGTTCCTCAGCGCTTCAATGAAACTGGGCACATTATCCTCAGCATGCTGATATACCTGTTTGTATGGGCGTGCTTCACTCCAATATACGTTGCAAAGTTCGTGGAGCGCTACTCCATTCAGGCTGCAGCTATCTTGGTTTCGACGTACGGAATTATCTTTTGTCATTTCTCCCCCAAGTGGTACATGGCCCTTTGCAAAAAGAAGGACGAGGTCACTCAGGAGGCCTATATCGCACGAGCGTGCAGCACCAGACCATCGGTTGTCTCCATTCTTTCTAATTCTTCATTGTTCGGATTGCTAAGTTCCGAAACTGGACTCTCAGCTTCACAGACCAGCATGAACTCAAACGATTCTGGAATTTGCTTTACAATTAGCACAAATAAATCCAACCCTCAGCAGATCACACGGAAAAGGTTGCGCAGAAGGTCTGTTTAACTGACTGAGAAAAGAACTCTGCATCTAGAAGTATTATTATTATTGCAGTATATAAGGATTCTGCCTCCATGAAACGTTTACATAGTACATATTTACAACGATGTTGTAGCACTGAGTACCAAAATATTTGTTATCTTTAAGATAGGCGTCAAGGTTTTAAAATTATATATGCAATATATGAGAAAACTTTAGAAGATTATTCGTTCTACAACCCCCAAAAAATACTTAATACAAAATTATAAAATGTGAAACTAAATCCCAAAAGATAAATATTTCCGTTAATGTTTGTGCGCTCATGCGATGTGTATGTGTGTGTGTGTTAGAGAGGTTAAAGATCCATTTTCTCTCTCTCTCTTTGTGTGTGTGCGTCATTAGACACCATGTCCCTCCCCTCCTCCTCTAGCCTACACACACACAAAATAATCAATCTTTAAACTCTCTAATGACACTTGGTTTTGCTTTACACCCAAGCACACGTGAGTTATAATAAACAGTACACGCGCATGAGAGGACGACTTTTACACACACACACACACACACACACACACACACACACACACACACACATTCACAAAATAAAAGATGCTTTACTGTACATGCACACACATGGCCACTGTTATAGTAAACAGTACACACGTGCACAGATGTTGACTATACCAGCGAGAGACGAGACGATTACCCACAATTCCGCAGCGCGAGTGAGGCCATTGGCTCAGTTGTGATCACGTGACGCTACACGTCAAAACAAGAAGTGCTTGTGATGAATAAAATTTGAATTTGAATTATTAAAATATTTTCAATTATATAAATTAAATAAATTAAATTGACACTCGCAAACCAGGTTACTCACAATCCGAGGTCCCCCTGTATGTATATATATATACACAATTGTCTGTATTCCTTTTAGTTAGTTTTTCTTTTTTGGAAGAAATGAGATGTCTATTGTGTTGATTGTGTTATTTATTGATTTTCTTATCTGTAAATTATACAGAATTTGACAATATTTGAAATAAAATGTTTGACTTTATTAAAAAATAGGCTTTATGCATGCATCTATCTATTTTTTCTTTTCTTTCTACAATATCTATCTATCTATAGTGTGGACGCATGATTTTTAAACCAAATTGCACTTTACATCACATTGCAGATTTGGAAAATTGTAATGCTACAGTACACAGATATTTCTATACAACTGTAACAACATGGGTGTAATAATCAGATAGTCAACTTCTTAATTAAATTTTTTAAATCCTAAATGTTAAATTAGAATTTTATATAAATTATTCTAGTTATATATACACAAATTCTATGGTGAGGATTTACAGCAGCTCTTGTGCCAACTCACATATTGTATTGAATAAACTGGATTTATAGTACAATATAAAAAAAAAAAAATCTTCTTGTAACACCCAGCAATGTAATAACAACCCACAAACATAATATAAATATGCAGTTTTTAATGTAATATTCCCACAAACATAATGCATTACAATAAATAAACCACAAACGTAATACAATTCTGCAGCTTTTAACGTAATAATCCCACAAACTGCTATTACATTTTTTTGCTTTTATACATTAAAAGATGGAAATTTTGTATTATGTTTGCGGTTTATGATGTTTGTGGGCTGTTTGATCAATTTATTCTCTCTCTCTCTCTCTCTCTCTCTCTCTCTCTCTGTACTTTCCGTCTGTGCTTTAATGTTGTGAGAGAAAGGGATCTGCTCCCACTTCCCACCAAGATGATGTACCTGTTATATAAGCGCAATGAAAGAGGAAGCAAAAGCAAATAAAATCTCTTTCTTTAATCTGTTCAACTGCCACCAGCTCGAGTTTCTTCCCCACAGCTCATATTACACCAAGTTTGAGAGCAACATTCAGGTTGGGTGAATAAAGGGTAATAAGCCCAGAAGGTGGGTTAAATCTTTAAATTTTGCACTCAATTTTAAAAAGTAATCAAAAGAAAAAAATACGTAAAAATACTCTGGATAGCCGATGGGTTCCTGCAATATAACAGAGGCGCTGGTTATGCCATAAAAAGCCTCCTGAGGAAAGGAGTCCTGATTATCTTAATGAGCTTAACATCTTGCAAGTGTGTGAGTTTCATCAGATTGAACATGACATGTGTGTACGCTGAGCACTACGATCCAATCCTCTCTAATACTTTCATCTGCTTGTCCTTCTCAAGGTGCACAAGAAGCCTGCCTTACTGAAGCTGTCGTACCAGTCTACTACAAAAAAAGAGGAAAATCTTTTCAAATAATATTCATACTTTCGTCATTCGCTAGGACGTATCCAGGCTGTCAAACGCAACCGTGTGTGCAATGGTTAACCATTTGACAATGACAAGTGCAGCTGTTCGGTAAGGCTTTAAACCTTCCTTATTTCAGATGGAGCATTTTGCCTTTTTATACGCCTGGATTTACACATTTGCATTCTAAAAAGTGAAAACTGATAGCTTTGAGATGGGCTGTTCCCCATCAAGAGGAAATCACTTAAATGGAGCACAAGGACCATTCAGCAAAGGGACAACTTTGCTGCCAGATACTACAAGAAACTTGGAGGATAGACAATCCGATGATGGAGGAAGCGCAAGCCCTGGTGGTGGTGGTGGTGAGATAAGTGGAGAAAAAATATTGGACATCAATACAATTTCTGTTCCTTTGGTCAAGAAACACCCTATAGTTGAACCAGAAGCAGCAACGATTACTTCAGAAAAGGAAAAGGAAAAGAAATATGAGAAACGGCTTGCGAGGAAGACAAAGAATCAGAAAAATGCCAAATCTAGCGTAAAGAAAGCTAAGGAGAGAATACCTGCGACTGAGAAGAAGGTGGACTTTCCAGAGGAACTTGTAAAAGCTCACCAAGCAGCATATGGATATCTTAATCCCAGTATCGATAAATATGAACTGCTATTGAGCTTATTAGATCATGCAGCACAGACTCACATTTCTTTGCAACCCATGGCTGCCTTCATGGCTCTGCGCTATGAAGAGTTCAACCAAGGTCTAGAGGAAATTGTTAAAGAAGGAGAGAAGCTTTTAAAAGTCCACGGGGGACATTTGGCTTGGCCACGCAATACGAAAAATGTTCCTTCTCCCGGCAAACCTGTTCCCACCAAACCCCCACCTGACTTACTGCAACAGCTACTTCAGTATACAGTCCAGAGGATGTGTCTTTTGGGACGATCAGTGAAAGGGATTGGGGACACAGCCCTTGAGGATGCAGTGGATTATTTTTCATCCATCTCTGAAGTCCTGCAGGAAAAACTGAATGCAAAGCGTGCAGTTGAGGCTAGGCTAATGAAGCTGCTAACTAGAATTGAAGTTGCCTCATTACAAAGACCTGGACCAGAGGACTCAGCATTGTTTAGTGAAGACAGTGGTATTGGTGTAGAAAGTGAGTCAATTGCCGGATCAGACAGACGACGCCACCGCAGAGAAAGCTGTGACTCGAGTGAATCCAGTCGCACAGTAATTTACAGTCCCGAAAACTCCTCCCCTGTCTACCAAGGCTCTTCATACCAAATATTCAGCTGCAGCAGCTCTGTAACCTCCATTGAATCCACTTGTACATTTACAGGTAAGGTATTCGGAGATACAGAATCTTTGCTTGGTTGCGCATCATTGGATGATGGTGATGGAGAAGAAGATGACAGCAAGCAGGACAAAAAGGAAAGGAATTTTGAGGGTAAAATGAGGTTGCAGTCGAGCTTTTCTCGGCCTGACTCTGGCCGTCAAACACAATGCATGGCAACAAAGCGCATAGAAAATCCAAACAATGTAGAAATGACCATAAAAATGAAAGATGCCATTAGTGAAAGGATTAATTGCGTTTCGTCTCAGCGCTCTGGAGAAAAGATACAGCGTGGAATCTCAAAGACTAGTGAGCGGCAGTGGATGGAAGAGGGGGAGCGTCAAAGACCACAAACAGCTTTGAGTCAATCACCTAAGAAGAAAGCAGCAGTTACTAAACAGCAGCGTTCAAGATCGGCAGATTCTCTTCGTAGTAAGATGGACGACCCCACACTTCTTGAACTGGAAAGGACACAAAAAGATTTGAGTAAGAGGATGGAAAGAATGGGAAAGGTCAGAACAGGACAAAATGTAAAGAAAGAAATTTCAAAGCAAAAAAAGGAAAAAGCTCAAAAACATCCTATACATTCGACTTCATCAAATAGTAATAGGAAGGCACTCTGTGAAAAGATTGTTGCAGAAAAGAATCAGCCGGAAGAAATGGGAAAAAAGAAAATCTATAAAACTACCAAAGGACCCATGAAGGAAACATCCCTTCCAAGTCCACCACCATCACCCCAACAACGGTGCCGCAGAGGAAATTCTGTCAAGAAACTGATTGACAGCTTCAGTCAGGGAATGCAGGAAAGCAAAGAGTTTCATGAAAGGTCAAAAGGGCTTGGACCTCTCAAAGGAGTTAGGAAGTATGGGATTCCAGTCATTCCTGGTTTGGGAAGCGAAGATAAATTTTCATGCATTAAAAATGACAGCATGGACAGTCACAAGGAACGTATATCCCTGGAGAATCAAGATGATATTGATTTGGACAACCTACCACCACCTCCTCTGGAGGTCCTCATGGATAACTCTTTTGAAAATGTAGAAATGAGCAAAACACATGAAAAATTAAACAGTAGGGGACGGTCTACCCTGCCAAAGACAAGCAGCATGTCTCAAAGGCTCCGCACCGCCATACAATCTGTTACAGTACTACCTAGCAAGGGAAGTGTGAGAAAAAGTTCTCACAGCTCATCGCCTGCACGGAGTATTACCCTGCACCCCAGCGGGGTGGCAAAGCACAGCCAAGTTGCTCCGACATCTGATGCAGGTTTGAGGAATGAGGAGACTGCCTCGCTTTATGAACAGGCTCGGAAAATTATCCACTTGCGTTATTCATCTAATTCTCCCACAGAAAAACCTGCTGCAAATAACGACAACTCATTGCTCACTCAAAGCAGTAGTGAAAGACATCAGATGGACAACAAGATCCCTGAAACAGGGGCGTCCAGTTCAACAGCTGGAGAAAATATCAGAGAAAATCAGCCACTTGACGTTTCAGCTGTGTCCGGGACCCACATGTTACCTTCCACACCTGTACACAGAAGGTTACCCAGTCCTCCTGCATTTAAAAAAACACCAATTGTGTCTCACTCATCCGGTCCATTAATATCTCGCAAACTTCCCACTCCACCACTAGCCAACCAACGGACACAACCTAATACTCGCACTAATCACGATTCCAGGCCGAGCTGCATTCATGGAGTTTCCTACCCTTTTAAGGCACCATCTCCCCCTGCCTCACCGAAGGTGCAAAGACGGTCTAGAGATAACAACAGTGAGGACTGTGTTTCAAGAGTAACCAGCAACGCTCACTCAGTTTTTTGTCCAGCCTCGCCATCTTTATTTGAGGCACAGCCAAACTGTGTGCCTAAACCCCCACAGGCATGGACCCCGTCTGGGGGTAGCATACTACCTCGCCCCTGGGGTGAACGTGCTCGACTGCATATGGCTGTCCAAGGACCAAAGCCTTTTGTTCGGCGTAGTCAGTCTGACAGAAGACCCAGTCTCAGCCTTCCACCGAGGGCACCAGTAGTGTCTATTGCACAGTCTTGCGGAAGTGAACCAGCAATCAATACCCAAGGGTGAGTTCATTGTTATTATTACTAGTTACTAGTTATTACTAGTCTCACAAATGATAGGCTATATTAGTGACCTGTTGCTGGAACTCTTGGCTTCCTTCTGTAATCTAGATCCATGTTAATAGCCATGCTTTGCTTTGCTGCTACAGGCTGGAAGATGCTCCAATCAGAGACACCTGGAACAAGCGTCTGGAGATCAGAGAAGCAAACCGTTCCTCCTCCCACCCAGACCTGTGCATTGTGGGTCAGGCCTTACAGAGTGAATAACAGACCTGGATAAAAGCCAAGTAGGATTATGGATTAGCAACCGCAAATGGGATTAAAGCTGTTTTCCACTGGGAAGACGAGACATATCGATGAGAAACATTCTCTATTTTATGTGACTGCCTTTATTCCTCGCATACATTTGTACATAATATTATAGACTCATGGAAACTCTACAACTAGCCTATGGACATTTTCTTGAGTTCTTTTATAGTACATGACTAGATGACGTCAACACTAGGATTGTGACCAGACATAAAAAAAAAAAAAAAAATCTATTATGAAGACATGAAAAGTATTCTGTAAATGAGCAGCATCGAATACCAGGTGAAGAAGCGAAGGCCCAGTAATGAGATGCCAAAGAAGCAGAGTGCGGGTAGATATTCCTAACGGAAACTAGTTCAACGATCGTGATTGTTAGTGCACCACAAGCCTCTGCATATACATGTGCCTTGAAATATTTTTTAAATATGTTCAACTGTTTTTTAACCCTTAAACACAATGATGTTTGGCAATCCAGCACCCTAGCACAAATTAATTGTTTGTTTTTACAATTACATGGTAAACTTGCGCTCATATTATTTGATGTGCAGTACGCTTGTCAGAATTAATGTACAGTAATTGATACAGTACAATTAATGTAGTTCATATGTACAATGTAGTTTACCTGTACACTGATATTTTTCATTAGGTCGTGGCACACACATCATAACTTTAGAACAAAACTTTTACATGAATGAGCTCATCAAAATTTTCGAGTATTGTGCGTCGGGTGTGTTTGTAAAAACCCATCAAGCTCCATGATGAAACTGTCTCTCATGAAGACCTTCCCAGGAAGGCAAGACCAGAACGTTAGCTCTGCTGCAGAGGAGACGTTCATTTAGAGTCACCAGCCTCAGAAATCACCAATTAACCTCAACCAGCACCTCAGATCAGAGCCGTTATGAAGCTTTACAGAGCAGAAGGAGCAGAAACAACTGTTGAGATTATTGCATAAATTGGATACCTTTAGTATTGTTTTATAATGTAGAAGGAATAAAAGTCAGGAAAGACCATGGAGTTAGAAGGTGACTCTGGATTACTCAGCCAAAGAAATGTATACACTCTGGGGAAGAACATTAGTGAGATCAGGGACTCATGTCTGGCAAGAAGGATTGAAAATCCCAAAATGGTTCAGTGCTGTTGAGGTCAGGGCATTCCACAAGCCATTCAAATTCTTACACATCAAACGCTTTTTGTGCACAATAGCATGGTCAAGCTGGAACAGGTTGGGCCCTTTAGTTTCAAATCATGGAAAATTTTGTACACTAGAGCGACACATAAAACTGTGACATACCGTCATACTTTTTTCCTATATAGAGTACATAATGTACAGAAGTTCTTTGTTAAATTGAAATGAATTCCATTGAAAGGAATGTTAATAACCAGTTTCATCAGTAAATGTAATTCACACAGTTTTGTAAGAGCTGGGAAAGTTCTTATGATTCATCATAACTGATGCATCTCTACAAATGAATGGCAAAAATTTAACCGTGTTAGATTTAGACAAGCTGATACTGACTTTTGTCATAGTTAACATATTTATAATGTGGTCTAACATGTTTTTATTTCCCATTTATTCATGGCCACTATTTCCTGTTCCCGTTAACACTGAATGCTTCCTGCAGAATAGTGCCACCCGTTTCCTTGATTTCCTCTTTGCAAATTTAAGTGGCCACCCCTCCTATTGTTGGTAACTTTCCCTCCGTGTTACTATGGTTTAGTGCCATGAGAAAACAAAGAGGTGTGCAAATACCTAAAGTGATGGCTGAAACCTTGAATTTCGCTTTTATCTCAATCATTTTTGCCACCACTGTAGACAATTCCAAACATAACATGATACTTTCTCTCACTTGGGCACTTTGTTCAGGCATTATGGGCCAGCTTAGGCCTTGGTGACATGGGACAGTCAAAACAGGGGCTTTACTACTTTGCAGTGATCGCACAAGCTGTTATTTACATGAAACAAGCCATATTATTCAGTGTCATTATAGGCATTTACAGCAAGAAGTTTTAATCACGTTATTTAAAGGTAATCAAAGTATACTGTACCTTTTTTCAAAAATGTCTTTTCTTTCATTGCAAATAATCACATTTAAAATTGGAACAACAACCATGAATCATATTTTGGTGATATTATAATTTGTCATATCTCTGAATCTTAATCATGCCTTGATATTAAAATCTTTTCGATGTAAAAATCGGAAAATTCAAATCAAATGTCTTCTCTTTCAGGCGGGTACGGGTTGTGTAGTGGTTAGCACTGAGGCCTCACACCTCCGAGTGCCACCTCGGGTCTGTGTGCATGGAGTTTACATGTTCTCCCCGTGCTTGGTGGGTTCCTTCCAGGTACTCCGGATTCCTTCTGCAGTCCAAAACACATGCAGATTAGGCAAATAGCCTGTCGAAGTGTGTGCATGCTTGTGCCCTGCAATGGATTGGTACCCTGTCCAGCGTGTACCCTGTCTTGTGCCCAGCGCACCCTGGGACAGTGAATGACTGAGAATGTTTTCTTTCAATGGAGACGTAATATTGAACACATTAGAATAATGATAAAAAAAAAAAAAAGTCAAATAAAACATAGAAATAAAATCACATTTGGCAATATATCATTTAATTTATATGTATTCCAAACTACTCATTTGGAATATGGTTTGGAAGGTCCCAAGTTCAAATCCAACGACTGCTAAGTTGTCCCTGTTGGGCTCTTGATCACATGTATAATGAAATGTACTTCATTAGAAATGGATTTTTGAGCCTATAGTTGCATTTTAGAACACTGTTGTCCGGTTTAATCAACATTCAAAAACTGCTATTATTATTATCAATCAGCATTGTCACATGTCACTAAACTTGGCAGGCGCTTTTGCTACTAAACATGCTTCCTTTCCAGATCCTCTCTGGTGATCGCAGAACAATCAAAAAGAGGTGTGTGGCAACAGTCCAAAAGGTTTGCAGTAACTGGATGCTGATTTTCACATGACAGATGCTTTGGAAGATTAAATGTCCTGCCATTTACAATAAACTAAAGAGGAAAACATTACAGGAAACAGATAGAAAAATAAAAAAATAAAAACAACAAGCTAAACAACTGCAAGACAAAAAATTTACTGTATATACCGCCTGGTCTGACATAACAGCACACGTGTGACCGTGATACTGGATCCGGACCAGGCCTGGGGAAAAGTTTGAGAAGCAATTTAATACTCTGGAATGGATTGACGTCCTGGAAAGAAAGAAGCAAAAGTTTCCAGTGAAGAGGGATAAAACTTTTTGAGCTATTTTAATCCTAGCGAATCTAAACTAAGATCACTTTTGCTGTTACTTATAAACACCAAGTAATGTAAATATCTGAATTATTGAATCTCTAAAATGGCTGGCTAAAGTATTTGTAGCAGGTGCAGACTTCATGTACATTCCTCAGTCTCATGACTGCAACCCTTTCCTGATAGCTTCACTGTAGTCTCAGAATAATTCATTGTCATTACTGAAATATGTGCTTTAAGATAATTCCCAGATAAATAACTGGTCTGGTGTGATGCAGCCTGATATTATCATCCTGCAGTTGATTAGCAGCGCTGAACCAAACCATTTCATTCCTTTCATGCAACAACACTTTGTTAACACGAACCAAATCACACGCAAGCTCTTCTTTATCATCATACCACGGCCTGGGAAAATTAAGGCTAACACGCGATTTCTTGCAGGAAGCCAGCCAAGCGCATTTTTTGTAACTGCTGTGTGTGTTGTATCACATGGCCGTGTAATACACTCAAAGGACAAGTGCTATCCCACCTCGTCTGCATACAGGAGCCCAGTGATGCTCACAGTTCAGGAGTGTTGCTGTGACTGACATAGGGAGATACTGTATCTGTCGGGCAAAACACAGTATTGGTGCTGATTTAAAAAAAAAATAAATAAAAAATTTTTACGTTATACATATAATACAGAAATGTATGTGGCCAAAGAAGCTTCTTCTGCAGTTCATGCAACATGGAAGTGACCAATCGTAAAAATTTCTAATTTGTTTTTGGAGAGATGATTTTATATGTTCCGCAAAATTTTGCATTTTTCAGAGCTATACTGTCTCGCTTCAATAATTTTAAATGCAAATAATAATTTTTTTTTTTTTAAAAATAAGTATTGATGCTAAAATTGGTGTAAGCTTCTAGAAGCATATTACCTGTAAAATTATTTCTTAAACAGTTTTTTGGTAAAAGCTTCAAAAACAAAAAAAAAATCATGTTGTTCATGTTGCAATATTTTAACAATTTTACATTTTAGAAATGGTACGCTTTTTCAGGTTTATGTATTTTCATGTGAAATCTAATTTAGCCAAGTTTCATCTGAATAACAATTAAGATAAGAAAGCTTTGAAAAGTTACAGACACCGAAACATAAAAGGAAATTGTATATAGCAAATGTGTTTCTTTTTGATGTGTTTGCAGATTTACGAAAAAACAAAGCATGCATCGGAGAATAAGAAGCATTGAGTTTCATAAAAAATGAATTGTTACATGATCCTATCTGAAAATTCACTTTTTCACCTACAGTTAGGTGAGACACTTTTTAAGCACTAATATCATGTTTTGGTCGTGTTTAAGCTGTTACAAAAGTTACAAAATCAGAGTTGTGCAATTATAGAAAAAAAATAAATCAATGAATATATTTTCATCTCATCAATATTTAAATAGTGCAAATGTACAAAATAAAACAAATGATGAGCAAATCAGTGACGTGTAAAGCAAGTCATCCATGACAAAGTTGAAATAAAACTCCATTTCACCGAGTGCTGTGTTCATGTAATACGAGTAATTCTGGCAGGTCCACCTTGGACGTAAGTCACTACAGTCTCCAAATTAAAATACAGTACAATTTATACTATAATTTAAGTAATACTATATATTCTTTATATTATATTGCATAATAAGTGAGATAATAACATATGGAAAAGTAATATTTATATTCTATAAATAAACATTTGCTAAGACTAAGTATGCTGTTACAGGTACAGTACATTGCCTTGGACAACTGTACAACCTCAGTTAAACCTTTTTTTGATGAAAGATTCAACGATTATTATTGTTATAAAAGTAATTACCCCTAGGTAAGTACTTGGTAGAACCAACTTCTTTTGCTTGGAAAATCTCGGCTTAATTACTTAAATCACATTAAGCATAAAACCAACCAACCAACCAAACAAACGGGGAAACTTTTAAAAACAGTTAAGTTTTCCACAGGTTGTCAGTAAGCTTCTAATACCTTAAGATTTTTGGTTTTGCACCACTCCAGTACATCTAAGGACAGTATACTTTTGTTCTGCCGTTGAAAGGTAAATCTTCACCCCTAGTCTGAAACAAAATGTCACGGGTTGGTATGCAGGCATGGTATAAGCTTAGATGATGCATTTATTAATAAATAGAAAACACAAACCAAACTAATAACAAGCCCGCAAAATTGACAAGAACGAAACAACCAGGTGAGAAACAGATGCAAGACTAAGACCGACTCACACAGGGACTTTAAATCTGCAACGTTAACGAGGTACAGTACAGGTGAATACGATCAAGACAACAAGGCTGTGATGTATGATGGGAACTGACGTGCTGGACAAGTTTCAACAAACTTTCTATCAAATACAATATTAAAAAATGGAGAAAACATGCAAAACATGACATGGGATTGGAACAGGTTTTTTTTTCTTTTTTTTTTCAAGAAATCACATACCAATGGATTTGAGCAAATATGGGTCATCAGATCACACATTCATTAATGCTAAAAATAAGAAAAGAATACTAACCAAATACTAAGAAAAAATTCTGAAATGCATGTAAATATTTTCAAGTTATTCTTGATATCAATAGTAATGAAAACACTTCAGTTAAACTGAAAAAAGAATGCAACAAAACCATTTTCTCAAACTCGAAATCTCACACACAGGGACTTCACTGTATGTAGGCTGTTTTACACAATCATAGTTAAATAGCTGAATCTTGTGTAATGTCACACCCTAAAAAATGCTGGGTTAAAAACAACCCAGTTTGGGTTGTTTTCAACCCAGCTGCTGGATAAATATTGGACCAACTACATGCTGGGTTAATTTAACCCAGCAAAATGCGTAAAATATTCAATCCAAATGCTAGGTCATGTTTAACTACAATGCTGTTTTAATTCTATCACACAGATGGGTTATTATTATTGTTACGTTTTACATGTCTATGGGTAAAACAGTTTAAACGGTTAAATTACTTTGATATACTGGTCTATTAGGAAAAAAAAGTTTTGCAAATCATACATATATGCAATAAACAACACCCAATTAATTGTACAAATCATAGAAAAAATATTTATATTTATTTTTCAAAAGCACAAGATTAGATAATACAAAACAAGTTTAACAGCAACATCAATACGATACTATAACTGAGAAGCACTAATGCCTGAGAGCAGTGCTGGTCATCATCTCCCAACATCAGGTTGTAGACGTACGGCCTCGACACTTAGATATTCCACGGTGTTGGTTCCAACCTTAGAAAGAAAGAAAGTAAAAGTTTATGTAAAAATCGAGAGGGTTGGCTAGTATGCATATTTGTAAGAAGATTAGTGTTTTGTAATACCTCAGCTTTTTATATGTGGTTGCTAACGCTAGCAACCTAGCTAAATGCTAGCGTCATGCTGGCACTACAGTTAACAGTTTAGCGTTCATTCATCACTTCACCACCTTCATACACCCTGTAAGCATTCTACAAAGAAAGCTAAAAAGCTCAGACATTTTTGAAGTTTCTTTCATACACAGGTGGGCTTCTTTGGTTTGGCTAGCTAGCAGCCATTGTCAGATAAACTAGCATGCTATTCTACCTCACAAAACTTTTAGCCTGAAAAACTTTTCAAGCTGAACGTTTAAGTGTAACTTTAACACGGTAACAGTAATAAATGTTACATACAGTGAACAAATTCAGTCATAGGTGAGTAAAAGTGTGTATACAGACCTTGTATTTAATGTTTACATTTCCTCTTAAATGTGTGAGGAGGAAGCACCCACATCAGCAGCCCCCCACAAAGACACAAAGCTGACACAGCCACTGAATACACCGGTGAACTTCGGGGGAGGGGCGGTCTTGTCTGTGATGTTAGCTGTCACTAGCTAACCCAACTCCAACTTGCTGGGTTAAACAAAAAGTACCCAATTTCCTGTAAATAACCCCAAAAAATTACCCAACAGAGGCAACCCAGCATTTGGGTAGTAAAAATAACCCAGCATTTTTTAGTGTTCATGAAACAATTAAGTTCCTCTTATGTAATAGCAGCAATAAACAGTCAGTTCTTTCTTGTTCTGTACTGAAACTGGACAAGCACCTTCTCATTTTACGCATAAACAGCAAAGACTCCTGTTTCAAAGTCTTTGCTGTATTGAAAAACTTGACACTGAATACTCCTTTTCTAAATGTTAACCCTCATACTGTACATAAAACTTTACTATTTCTGCAGGCTGGTACAATGAAAATGATAAAATAAACATATCAATATAAACATTTGAAAGAACCAGACTTATATACTCAGAATAAACCTTCTGAAAAATCTGAAGTAAAATTGTAGCATCACTGTGGTGCGCTTATCTTGACCCTTTAGCTCAAGAAGAAAAAGAAAATTTGCA
This sequence comes from Clarias magur, assembly GCA_013621035.1. Lineage (NCBI taxonomy): Eukaryota > Metazoa > Chordata > Actinopteri > Siluriformes > Clariidae > Clarias > Clarias magur. Next base: position 132,474 of record QNUK01000815.1, on the reverse strand, counting down.
CGTTTCCTACAGGTTTAATTAAGTACGAGCAATCTTTCTAAACCTCTGTCAGTGAACAGATGTTCGGTTCATGCCTTGTTGCTGTGTGATGGACGGATGACAGAAAACAAAAGTTTTGCAAACAGTATGTCATGGGATATAGTTTTATATGATAAGGAAAAATATTTCCTCTGTATGTTTAGTGTACAAACAAAAGACATATTAATCTGCAGAATTGTTGTCCACTATGAGGTGCCATTTGACCATATTTGGCTGGAACATCATTCATGCATATTTACCTTATAATGCTTATAATGTTTAAACATTATAAAATGATATGGCTACATTTACTTAATGGCGGTCATTTTTTTTTTTTGAAGATGAACAAATTTGTGCAAGCAACTGTTTCCAAGGTAAAGTCAACATTATAAATCATACATTAAGTAGCAGCAGCCAAAAGACCAATGTGTAAATTGGTTTTAATCCATTTATTTATGCATTACAAAATTTGGATTTTTCTATATAATTAAATAATTAAAATTTAACATTTAGTGAACAAAAAAAAAAAAAGTAATAAAAAAAGTAAATAAATGCATAGTTTTTTTTCAAAGAAACAGAAAGAAAGAGAACAAACCAATCCAAACAAATTTTATAAAACACAGCCGACATACACAAATCAAATTTATTCAGCTAGAGACAATCATCAATCTTCCATTTCCTTTTTTTATATTCCACTCTGAGGAAGTGTCTTGCCCATAGCACTCAGCAGCCAAGCATGGCGTGGGTTCCCTCACTAGGATGACGGAGGACAGATACAGAAAGACAAAATAAGACGGAAACAGAATGAGAGAACACAAAAAAAGAGACACACATACAGTATACAGCTCATGGGGGGACAAAAAGTAAGAGAGCACTGCAGTTTACTGGAGAAAACTTCTGGAATGTCATCAAGAGGAAGATGGAAGGTCACAAACCATCAAGCAAATGAGTTATTAAAGCTCTGCAAATACTGCATGCTCTTGCGTTATTCTGATGTGCCATTACCTTTAAATATACAATCTAAATAATAAAAGTTATATTTTGAATTTAAAAGAAAATGGAACAAAACTGTTCATTTCACCAATACATGCGCCTGTAAGAAAAAAATAAATAAATAAATAAAATATAATATTAAACAGCGGCCTCTTATTCTTTCCAGAGCTGATCGTATGATTATAAAATTGTGTGATCTTAATAGATATAAATTCAGATACGAGTATGGTTTTCTGGTTTCAGGTGTATGCTGTACTCCACTTCACTACTTCTTAAAATCTTAATCCATAAACAGATGTGAGTATTATGGACATTATTAAACAAATGCAGAGTGTTTTAGTCTGTGTGTGCATGCATGTAGTACACAGACTTTCTCTTAAGAACAGGATGTCTTCAAATGAGGACCTGGCACTGTCTCCCAGCTTACACTGTCTACATATCCTTGTACGGCCCTCATATGAATACCATTTGATACACATCTCGTCATTTTTTTCTTCGGTTTGAAGAAAATGAAAGTATGAAAAGCATTTTTGAAAATGGAGAACGAGGACAAGGAAGAAAGTCTTAGATAAAACTAATTTAAACTGGATGAGAGAGAGCGAGATCAAACCAGAAGGTGGCGGTAATGCAACTTACAGTATTTGATGTCAACCGCCTGTGAAACAAGAGGAGTGAATGAAAATATACATGTGCACTACAGGAGAGTCAGGGTCTCTGAGGATACAGCCTATATTAAAAGCTGTCCGTCCAGAGCTCATACAATCCCTTTGCAACTTTTCATCTTTTCAGATGAAGGTGAATCAAGTGCTTCCAGTGTAACCGTGTAAAGCAGGCAGAGCTAGTAAATAATAAATTACAAGATACGCTTAGTCAGATTGCCTCATGAGCTCCACAGTGAATGCATCTGTAACTTGAATTTAAAAAAGTGTTGCATACAGGGAGACTTGATAACTTATTCATGAAGTGGTTCGAACATGGCACTGTCTGAAAAAATGTGTGGTTTGAGTGCAGGATACAGTAGTTGCTGTATACTTTGTATAATTTGTCATCCATCAGGGAAAAGGGAACACGGTAGAGACGTCTCTCAGTAGCACAAACATATTGTTGTGTTACAAAAAAGGCAAAGCTTAAAAATGGCATTTTAATTGTACTGCATTTTTTTTTTTTTTTTTTTTAATAACTCAAAGATGTGTTATGAATACCAGGCATCTCAGAGTTGCTGGAGCTATAAAACGCCTCGTAGGTTTACTCTACCTGCCACATTACAGACACGTCTGACATGCTGGTCTGCTCTACAGACTTACAGTGAGGCATTGCTTCTTATTCTTTTTCCATCGCAGGAAACAGCAGTGTGTACTTTGTCCTTCATTCCTTCATCAGGACTGCTGTTGCCCGGTGGTTTTTTCGCTGGGTGGGTGTTCTCATTCCAGCAGCGGCCAAAGTACTGGAGGTAAAACAACCAGAAGTCTTTACTCGAGTAATAGTGCTTTTACTGGTCTGAACTTTGAAGACCAATTCTGCATGTGAATGCTAAAGCAGTAGTTCTCACCCTGCAGATATTAGTGTTTTCTTTGCTCCATCACACACAGTACAATTAAGGAAAGTCTCTTAATTAGCTGACTCGTTAAATCAGCTGTGCTGGGAGCTGAGAGGCCAAGGCGGTTCCGGAGCCAGTTCGGAGCCGATGCCCAATTTCAAACCAGTTCTTTGTTTTCAGACAGCCAAAGCAACAGACCTCAGACTCAGACCAAAAAAATTGGCTACTGTACATGGTCGGTACTTTGCTGGGTTAGAACGAAGAACTGTTTACATCAGAGGCTGGAGGGAATTAAAAATGGACTCAATATGCAATGGGCAGCTCAAATGCTTTCTAGTAATGATAATACCAGGGGAACTGTTCACAAAGGCATGTTGAAGTTCGGCTCTGTTTTTGTGCTTGTTGTGCTTGCTTGGTCCAAGATTTTTCAATTAAATTCCATTTTTATTTGTATGCAGCTTTACACAATCAAAAGAATTTTTTAGGTTTGTATGAAATGTGAATGTGTACGGTATGAAGGAAAAACTCCCTGACATGGCAATAGGAAGAAACCTTAAGAGGAACCGGACTCAACAGGGAACCCATCCTCATCTGGGTGAAACAGAAAGCAGGAATTGATCTACATTCCTATTGTGTGTTGGGTGGCAGGCAGTTCAGTGTAACAGTTGTTAACAGATGTTAAGTGATGTTAATATGGAGTCCAGGTAGTTATAGGGGGCTCAGGTAGACTTGTCACAAACTAGCACCTGGTTCACTTTGGCGGAAAAAGGGGTGATTGATGGAAACTTCAAAGCACTTACGCTCTGGATAAGGGAATTTGCCGAATTCTGTAAATGCACTGCAAGTATGCTGGGCTTCCATGGCCACCCAGATACACACTGGTGAAGAGCCAACGCAGGGTCAATGGCAGTGCATACGTTGGGCCCGTCTTGGCATCAGTGGTTGGCCCAATGTCATTTTGTCCACAGGCCTAACGTTGCCTCATTAGTGGGGCCAAAGATCGGTTGGCCCAATGTTGGTTCAGTAGATAATAAGTTTGACCCAGTGTTGGCCCAATGTTGGTTCAGTAGATAATGGCAAAGTTGAAAATTGGAAATTAAATTAGACTCTTTTCATCATCAGCACGTATGAACAGGATCAAACAGTCATAAATATTACTCATTGTTCAAAAGATTCACAAGATTGAACTTATCTGTTCCATCAATTAACTAAAGCAGCTGATTTTAATTAACACATCTCTTCAGCCGGACCTGAACTAGCTGGTGACGTCACCTGTTCTGTGCACAGAGAGAACTAATACATGGCACGTGCTGTCTTAATACTTTTGGCCACCACTGTGTATCTCTCTCGCTCGCTCTCTCGTGCGCGCGCGTGTGTAACAAACATCAGTGTGTGTCTCGTGCTCACTAGCCCCACTTTAACTCAACTTTGACTAAATTCCTTTACCACAGTAAAATGACTAAAACATCTGATAATATATATATAATGAGTGTAACACACTGCAGGTGCACTTACCGAGCCGCTGCCCTCCGCCATGTCGCGAGACTCACTGGGAGCCGGTGTCGAAGACGGCCGCTTCCCCGGGTCACGTGACTGACGAACGGATTCCGTTCTGGCTCGATTGCTTTTCCTGTATTGAATTTGTACTTGAATTTTCTATCTGAATTTCACAGCTTGAAATGGATTGTTGAAAATTTCAGAGCACTTAAATTCAAAGATGTTGCTGTTTAAAGTCAAATATTTCAGTTGAATAAATTCAGTAGTATTTAAATGTCAGAATTAACAATTCAACAGTGATTAAATTTCAAAATGTATTTTTCAAAGGCTGATATAATTCAAGTAATTATGATGCTAATTTGCTTCCATAGAAACAGCCCCTTCATGTTATGAATTGAAAGTGTGGTGAAACTTTGTATTGTACTCCTAACATTGACGACAAAAAAAAAGAAAAAAAAAAGAAATAACTATTCAGATAAGTTTCTCTTCATATCATTATCAAATAGTGGTTTATCAGTACAATGCATTTTTATTCCTTGGTTGAAATAATAGTAATAATAATAATAATAATAATTATAATAAAGAATGAATCAATCAGATAAGGGCTCTGTCATACCGCTGAACAAACTCTGATTCGACGCCTTTCCACATCACCATTATCAAGCATTAAAAAATACAGTTATGGAGGGTAGAGCTTTGGAGGTTTTATTTAAAAACAGGCTTTTACATCTAAAATAAACTACCACTAGAGCAACAACTGAAAATTAATCTCAGACAGCAGATTTTTAAAAACCCTATTAAACCACCTATTTGGTACAATGGATAAATCAGCCTGCAGTTGTATTTGTGGTCATTTAAGTAGGAGTTTAAACTGAAGTTTAGTATCAGTAATTTGTTGTTAGAGTTGCATAAAAAATACACAGCAACCTTCGATTCGATTGTGATTTTTTAGTTATTCACATATTAGAACAACGAAAAAAGTGTTGTTTTGTTGCGCACACATAATTGCAAAGAATGTTGAGAAACCAATTTACAGAATTGTCAGCCTCCTCCTCTACCGGATGCAGTTTCCAAAGGCATATGCGATAGCTTACCATAATTGGACAGGTATATACTGTATAACATCTGTTCAGGCATCAACCAACTGCATGTCTGTTAGTCATCCCTAAGTTTTAAAACATCAGAGTGTTAATGGACCGAACCAGACAAAGCAAACCTAACAGCTTCCACACAATGAATGCATCAGCTTGCAGTGCATGCATCTCATGTACTGTATGTATGTATGTATGTATGTATCTCATGGATGCTACATTTTTGTGGTTTCAGTATTCTCAAAAAAATGTTTAAAACCCAGTCAAACCACTCATGACATTTGCTGCATAGGAAGTATGTTCACGGCATGTGACAGAAAGAAGTGACGTGAAAGTCAAGGTGCTTTACAAGACATTTAATGTTCATAAAATAAGGTTATATAACGAGTTTTAGATTAAAAGTTTTAACACAACAGTATAAAACACCTGATGTGTCTGAGAATAATAAATGTCAATAAATGCCATTAATTGTGTTTTGCTGAATTTGTTCATTAAAAAAAAAAAATCTAACTAAAATGTTATTGATAATAAACTGCATCTTTACATCGCCAGAAACAAAACTGCAAACTAATTTATTCTTTCTGACAAATACATCTGACAAAGATGTATTTACAGCTTTTTGCCAAATTATACAAAATTCACATCGATATACCCCAAACAATTTTAACATAACATTTTGGAATTTGTGTCTTTGTGACTGAAAGAAACCATGCACTATTAATGCGGTTAACCCGTCTGGTCTGATTCTATAGAACAGCCAATGCAGCAGCGATTGGCAAAATAATTAAATGCTGTCTCTGATAGGAAGGCATCAGAAGACTCAGTGCACCTTATCCCACCATGCACCTATGGGATGCTGGATAAACAATCCTAATCTACCTAGGCTCAATTGGGATGTAGGGAGTTGCAGGTCTGGTTGGTGACTTTGGTTTCTTTTTGTCTGCCAGGGTCCCTGTGCAGTGTTTTATGCAAAGAAACCGTGAGCAAGAAATCATGTGTTTCTCATTTTAGCCAATTTTGCTATAAGATTTGCTCTGTTGTAATCTTCACATAAGGCCTAATACATTTGAACTATGTAATATTGTCACTTGCATTTAGTTAGCGTACATGTACCAGGTTTTTAGGTCTTAACAGATTAACATATATATATATATATTTTTTTTTACACTACCACAAATTACTCATCACCCATTTGCCTTTGAAGAATGCTTTAATTGAGAGATTTAGTAAAATAATTTTTTGTTCAAAATTCAGGACTATTACTTGTCACATACATCGATGCTTTAGTACAGCATTAGTGAAATCCGATTGTGACAAACTCCAGACTGTGCAGATTAAAAAAAAAAACTTTTTTTGAAGATAACTTCTGTATACTTATGTGATAAATCAATTAGTCACTGTTCACTGTTTCACAGTTCACTCCCCATCCTCCATCTTAGGCACAGCTTCCTCTGGACCTGTAAGCATACAAAAAATATATATACTGTTACGTCCCAGTCTAGGGTTGGGCCGTACAGCAAATGATTGGGTCGGGGTTCTATTTTAAACTGTATGTTGAATGTGGGACACAGTGGTGTAATGTAACAAAAACTAGCCAGATACGCAAATCTACAACCAAGTGAGGTTTGTATTGCTTTACACAAAAATACATGCAATACATTAGCTTCAGGGTGGACCCAGGCCAAAACAATAAACAAAAAAGGCATCTGTATTTTAGCAGCTAGCTTACCTAGCAAACAAAACACAAACAAAAATACAGATGCCTTCCCTGTCTTCCTAAACCAAAAACAGTGAACAAAAAACCCTTTCCCCAAAATAATGGGCAGCCACACCCCTACTACCGGTGAGTGCACATACATACAGTGAATTCAAACAAACAGTATTTACAAAGAGCTAGCAAACAAACCAAAAAGGACAAAGCAAGAATCAAAGTCAAAATGGAAGCCAAAAGTCAAAAACCAGAAGGCGCGCGACCTGGATACAATATACTACGGTGGCCGTGAAGTGCAAAACAACTTAACAAAACCGAAAAACAAAATAACATTCAAAGACAAAATAACAAATTCAAAACCAAATTAACAAATCCGAAAACTAAATAACAAAACCCGAAACTAATTGTTAATTTGGTTTTGAATTTGTTATTTTGTTTTGGGTTTTGTTAATTTGTATTGCACTTCTCGGCCAGTCAGATATGAACCGGAAAAGGTAGGTATAGTTTGCGAATTAAATACTTACCGATGATTGGACGAGACACCTGTCACTCAAGATAAACAGGAAGTAGGAAATTGTGTCTCTAACTTTATTTCTTGTGTTCTGCTTCATTTAAAAAAAAATTTTTTCGGTGTGCAAAACTAAGAAAATAATTCAATCTTTCATTAGAAAGCAAGGAAATGGAATTTATTCAACGTTACTTTGAGGACGGACATTCGTATGCCGTGATGTTTGATAGGCTGATGACATATCACGGTATAAAGATTAGTTTACGAACTGCTGTGTCTCTTTTAAAAGAAAAAAAAATCCACAAGAACTGCAAAAATTTAGCAGAACGCCATATTTGAAACCACAATAAGGACAGGACATGTTTGCACAGTCATACACACACGAATCTACCGCCGCTACAGTACTTCCTGTATATCTTGAGTGACAGATGTCTCGTCCAATCAGCGGTAAGAATTCCGTTCGCAAACTATACCTACCTTTTCCGGTTCATTTCTGAACGGCCGAGAGGTGCAAACCAAATTAACAAAACCGAAAACTAAACAGCAAATTAAAAACCAAATTAACAAAACCGAAAACAAAATAACAAATTAGTTTTGGGTTTTGTTATTTTGTTTTGGGTTTTATTTTGTTTTTGAATTTGTTATTTTGTTTTAGGTTTTGTTATTTTGTTTTTGAATTTGTTATTTTGTTTTGGGTTTTGTTATTTTGTTTTTGAATTTGTTATTTTGATTTGGGTTTTGTTATTTTGTTTTTGAATGTTTTATTTTGTTTTGGGTTTTGTTATTGTGGTTTTTAATTTGTTATTTTGTTTTCATTTTGTTAAGTTGTTTTGCACTTCTCGGCCACCGTAATACACACACACACACACGCGCACGCGCGCGCGACATAGCACAGCAACACAGACACATAAAACACACACACAGCGAACAACATGTTGCGGGTTGTAACATTCCCCCCCACACAAATGTGAACTTCTAAGTTCACCTAAATTTCCTTCCACAAAAAAAAATACAAAAAATCTTAACAACGAGATAAAGTATCTGCAAGTAGGTTTAGGGTTCCCTTTTTATGAGAAATCATCAGATTGAAACCCTGAACAATGAGACACCAACGCATCAGTCGTTGGTTGGTGTTACACATGCGGTGAAGAAAAACGAGGGGGTTGTGATCCGTAAAAACTTGTACAGGTGCTGAACTATCACCAGTAAATACATAATAAATCAGTTTTTCTGTTTATCGCATTTTATGAAATATTATGAGATCAGATTACTTTCAAATTTTGATACACCACATTGTGCAGTAAACAGAATTTTGCGATTGTCTTTTTCACTTTTGTGCATAATTGAAAGTTCCTACTTTGCCTTCTGAATAGGACAAATTTAATCAAATGACCTCTGACCTTTGAGTATGATGGGCCCAAGGGTGATGACCTGAGTGTGGTAATCAGAGCTCAAGCTGCGTTTCTTTCGATTACGGCATCCTTGGCGACATCGTGAGTTCTTGTCATTGCCAACGCAGAAAAAGATGTGACACCTGAGAAACACCCGGTTGTGTGTGCGCAGGAACTTGAATACGCGAAATGCGAACTGAGCAAAGTATTTATCCCCGTTTCCGTATATGGTTACTTTGCTGTCTCTACGACACCTGAAATGATGAAAACAAATGTGACACACACACACACACACACACACACACACACACACACACACACACACACACTGCCTTGCTGTCACTGTCCTACTCCACGGACAGACTGAGGAGATCATACCTCCTCCATGCCATGAGAATGTTTAACCGCACACGTGGGAGTTGGTTGGGGGGCAGTCAGGCCATAGCATAACATTCTCACTAGAGACAAACTTTTTGCACATTATGCACAAATCCACTGACTTTGCACAATAATATGCACAGGAGCCTTTACCTTTTTTTTTTTTGTTTTATAGGATTTTTTGACCTTATTGTTCTAGATGTAACTATCTGTGGACTGCAGGATCTTGTAAATTTCCCCACGGGGATGAATGAAATATATAAATAAATAAATTAAGTATGTATGTATGTATCTATCTATCTATTTATCCAACTAATCATCCAGAAGCGCATTTGTGAGGTAAGACATTGATGTTGGACGAGAAGGCGTGGCTCGCAGTCTCCGCTCTAATTCCCAAAGGTGTTCTATCAGGTTGAGGTCAGGACTCAGTGCAGGACAGTGTTCCAGTGTGCGCTGTCATGTTGGGACTGGTGTGGAGTTGTCTTTCAGGAGTTGGGCTCCGTCCCCGTACTTCCAGTGAAAGGAACTCTTCAGTTCTAATGCTTCAGTACACCAAGACATTCTTGGACAATTTCATGCTCCCAACTTTGTGGGAACAGTTTGGGGACGGCCCCTTCCTATTTTAACATGACTGCACACCAGTGCAAAAAGCAACATACTGTAGTTAATATAATTCACATGTTTAACCCTGACTATCAAGTACTGCATGCTCACCATATTCTTAGTGTTGTCTTTAATATATGGGTCAGTCATTGGTTACAGGGGCTAAAACGGAGGGTAAACATGGGTGAACTACTAGTGTAGTTTGTGTACAGTAAGTCTGCTCCTTATATTTGTGCATGCATGTGTATGTGTGTGTGTGTGTGTGTGTGTTTTATACCCTTGGTTTATAAGATTATAGGTGTGGATGCTGATATCGTGGTCAGGTGAGGCCACACAGGAGTCGATAAACAGGTGCATGCCTGAGTCGGGTCGAGTTAGCTGCACCTGGACGTACAGTTGTTGGTTGAGGGTCACTTCATAGGGGAATTCGGTGATCGGGTTGGAAAAGCTCCTGGACAGGTAAAAGGCCATGGTGGCGTGGAATCGGCCTGTTCCAAGGATGGTTGCGTTTTTAATGTCTTGGGCTTCATAAAGTGCCTCAACTAAAGAATCATTCTCCATCATACAGCTCACCGACAACATAAATGTTTTATCACTCCATGTGATCTCGCCTGCTGTTATCGGATCTGCTTTCACAGTATTGGAGTAAATAATACGTCCATCCTGGGTCTGGGGGAAAATGAACATAAATTAGTCCATTAATTCTAGTCAATTTTCATTTAAATACTGGACTTTTGCAAGTCACTTTGCCAACTAATCCAAAATGTAGGTGCACAATTTGTTTTTATTCTGTTTTTATTATGTCTGCTCCCACACCACCAAATGGCTACACCTCCTTTACTGGCTTAGTGAATTTGCCTGCAGCAGATGTAAAAATACCCACACACATCCATCCTGGCTGAACTAACTAACTTTAGTTAGATCTGTCAGAACCGGAGACAAGTGGTAGAAAAACTTAAATACTAAAGATTAAACTTTTATAAAATAACGAATAATAATTATCCCTCAACTTGTCTTTTATCACTTCAGTACTAAACTGTCCAACAGGGTTTTTAAATTTTGGCCAATTTGGCCAAAGGTTTGTGGTTATCTGGCTATTCATGTAGTGCATTGTGGATAATTCAACACCTACCGTAAGTGTGCACATTGTACATTGCAAAACATTATTATATATATGCATTTCACTGGATTGCTGCATGTTTTGTGATATTTCAAGAAGTGCAGCATTACCTTGTTTATGGTGCTACAGCTATTGAGTAGGAAGTTGAAGGTTGCATAGTTGTTGACGGTTGAAGCTTTGCAGTTGCGGTCATTCATGTAAAGGTCTTGCCTGCTGAAGCCCAGCAATTCCAAGTACGAATTGCGGATTGCAATGTTCATTCTGTCAGAGGAGCAATCCACACGGCCTGCAAAGCATTCAACATAAAATCCTTAAGCCTACGCTTAGGTATGGGGTTTAGTGTACTTTATTAGCAACCGCAAACTGTTCATTGCATAGCGATGTTGACTCCCATTGGTCTAGGCCATGTTTATATTTTATAGTTACATTGGCGAATCCCCAGTCTACAACCGAATTCGGGAAAAGCCGGGCTGTTTTTTCAATATGATTAAATGAATACTTACTCAATATATTATTCACAGAGAACATAAATGCGTATAAAGGTAGTATGTGCAGCTATAGACGGGCTCTAAAAGCTGCTAGGGCCGAGCGTCTGAGCCGACTGATGGCAAGAAACCAAAACAATCCCAGATTCCTATTTAGTACAGTGGCTAGACCACCAAAACCTAAAATGCCTGCACAGAGTGTCCCATCACAGTTTAGAAGTGAAGACTTCATGGACTTCTTCAATGAAAAAAATCGATAGTATCATGAAGAACATAGTGGAAGTTCAACCACTAACAGCATCTCATGATCCAGTCCAGTCTAAAGTGTCACATTTAGATTTTCAGTGCTTTGCAGGTGTAGGACAAGAAGAGCTGTATAAAGGTATGACCTTGGCTAAATCAACAACGTGCTTGTTAGATCCAATCCCAACCAGATTTTTAAAAGAAGTGATACATACTGTACGGCTGGAGAGCCGCTTCTAAACATTATTAATTCTTTATCATATCTAGGTCATGTCCCTAAATCGTTCAAGTTGGCAGTTATTAAGCCTCTTCTTAAAAAATCTCATTTAGATCCGAATGAAAGAACAAATTACAGACCGCTTTCAAACCTTCCATTTATATAAAAAAATATTTGAAAAGGTGAAAAGGTAGTATCAGCTCAAATATGCACATTCTTACAGGAAATGACTTGTTTTTAGCTTCGGACCAAGGCTGCATCTCAATACTCGTCTTATTTGATCTTAGCGCTTCATTCGACACTATAGATCATAATGTTCTCATAGAAGCTTATATATGTATTCAAGGACAAGGACACGCATTAAAATGGTTTAGATCCTACCTGTCTGATCGATACCATTTTGTAGATATAAGTGGAGAACTGTCCGTGTGTAATGCCAGGGAAATATGGCATACACGTCACTTTAATCTGGCGTACACATAGTTCATCCCATAACCTCATACTCCAGTACATCTACCCTGAAAGGCAACTACACTAACTCTTTCCACCTGCTCTTTTTTCCACCCATCCCGAGGCATCTGGAGATTGTGCCAGCTTCAGTAGACAGAGGCCAACCCTGCGAGGTTCCTGAGGCATCCAGAGAAGGACCTGCTCCAGCTGGATTTTGCTTCATGATGGTTTGGAGCTACACATGCTGCTGTTACTGTATATTGAACTTTCAGCTGCATAACACACATGATGTTATATCATTTCTATCCGTTATCACCCAGATGAGGATGGGTTCCCTGTTGAGTTTGGTTCCTCTCAAGGTTTCTTCCTATTGCCATCTCAGGGAGTTGTTCCTTTCCACTGTCGGCGTCACCCTTGGCTTTCTCATCAGGGACAATCTCATTATTATCTCGACACAGTTTTCTCACACATACACACTTCCATAATTTTTTTTTTTTTTTCATTTTTGTGAAGCTGCTTTGAGACAATGACCATTGTTAAATTTTATGTTTAAACAGTGACATTTGACACTTTTATCTACTAAATGAGTTCATTTCAAATGTGGTGCCAGCTACAAAAAAGTGATGGGGGCAACAAAGGGCTGAAAAAGCAAAAGAAAAAAAAAGATTGAGAACATCTAGATAAGAGAACATCTAGCATCATGTTTGTAAGTGATTGGCCATACAAGGGATACATTTATAAGGCTCATTTAAATTGGAAAAGTGTTCTATGGTCAGATGAGTCCAAATTAGACATTTTAGACATTAGACAGGCATCAAATTTGAAATACGCTCAAGAAATGAGAAATGTAAAATTTCTCAGTTTAAACATTTATGTTCTCTATTTTCTATTGGCCAATATGATTTGAAAGTCTTTTAGTTTTAATTTTATTCAAATTTAAAAACCGTCCCAACTTTTCCAGAATTCGGGTTATACTACTATTATTATTATTATTATTATTATTATTATTATTATTATTGTTGTTGTTCCTTCTGGGGGGGTTTCCAGAAAGCAGGTTATGTGACATACCCGAATAAGTTTAAGAGTAAGTTAGTGGATATCCTCAACTTTCGGTTCCAAAAACGGAGGTAACTTCCTGGGTATGTTTGTAACCATAGCAACTTGCTCTCTGAAGATGACCTGCTCGGTAGCAGGTTACTGTATGTTCCAGGGTAAGTTTGTTTCAGAGGCTTATTGAGCATGACGTGCGCTTTTAATGATGATCCTGTGGAGATGGAGGCACAAATTATACAAGGTTTTTTTCGCCGGGAGAGAGTTAAAAGACCGCGTATTGATGTCTTTTCATTTCCTAATGATTATTTGAAAGAGTTATCGGTTTTCAAGGAAATTCGTTAATCGTCAATTTACTTAACACATCTCTTGAAAACGCATATTGCTAATGCTCAAAGTAATTAATCACATTGAGTACGGTTAACTTAAATAATTGCAATTAGGTCAAATAAATAGACCTTCTTGAGTATTCAGAATTTTTTGATATTTTAATTAATCGTAAGTAAGTAACAGTAACCGTCACCACAATTTATTTGATTTGCAACAAGTTCAACAAACTCAAACATTTATATTTCTGTTTACTTAAAATTGGAAACATCGCTTAAAAAATTGATGTAACTTATTACAGTGTACATACAGTAGCACTTCGTTTTTTTTTTTTTGCGTCATGGCATTTTTTGTACAATGTCGGTGATGCAGAGCATGTGTGAAAGTAAACTATAGATTTTTGAGTTTGTTGAACTTGTTGCAAATCAAATAAATGGTTGTTGCAGTTGTTGGGAATCAAACCCGGGTCTTTCGCACAGCAGGTGAAACCTTTACCACTGAGCCACCAGTGCGCTATAGAGTTTTACTTGGTGGAATTTTAAGGTGACGGTTAATGTTACTTACGTACTTACGATTACTTAAAATACTCAAAAAGGTCTATTAATTTGACCTAATTGCAATTATTTATGTTAACGGTACTCAATGTGTTTAGTTACTTTGAGCATTAGGGTTTACAGTGTATAATAAAAGGGAAGCCGATGTCAAATGTGCTATTTAATACTCTCACGCATTTACTCATTACTACACGCATTTGGCATTACTTGCCAAGCCAACTCTCTTTCTTTAGCCGATGCAGCCGTGTTGCTTTTTTCATTATTATTGGCTTGAATTCTTCATATGCTGCATTTAAACCTCCAACTCGGCCTCTGTGAAGTATGCCGCTGTCTTTTTTTCACTTTGATTTTCCATTTTGACTCGTGAAATCGGCGATCCATTGAAAATGTCTTTATGTAGCACCGTGCACGCGCATTAACTCTGCGTAACCAGTAGGAGGTCGATTAAACTTACTCTTCTCAGGGGTTTTGGATCCGACATACTCATGGTATGCGGGTTTGGGCTAAATCAACCCTGAGGTTAAGTTTTACCAAATGGTAAGTTAACCCAGCTTTCTGGAATACCCCCCAGGTTTATAGTGGACTGTGTACCTGTGTTTTGGTCAAGTAAGGAGCTGAAGTAGGCTCTAAAGCCACGCCCAACTTCACTGTTGTTGCTTCTGAACAGCACGGTCATGTAGTTCGAGGACGACTGGATCTCCTTGTGACTCGTGTTAGAGTGACAGAGTTGTTCCATGAAGCGCGAGGAGGTGGAAGGACCATCATATACGTTCAGGTAATCACAGCTGCAGCAGTAATCCAGGCTAAACATGCGCACACACATGCACACACATTATACAGTATATATATATATATATATATATATATATATATACATATATACACACACATACACGCAGAGATGGATTTAATAAAAAAGTTACAAAAATTGTTATATATGCCATTGGACTGTGAGGTTAAAAACGTTTAAATGGAGGAAAGACTCCAACAAATTATTGATTAAGAAGTTCTGGAAAAAAAAATTTAACTTAAAAGAAAATATTCAATTATTTGATACAGTTAACTTACAACACAGTGAATTTATTTATTTACATATTCCAGTTAGGAAATTGGGGTCAGAACGCAGGGTCAGCCTGGAAACAGAACATTAAGGGTCTTGCTCAAGGGCTCAACAGTGGAAGCTTGGTGGTGCTGAGGCTCAAACCGCTGACCTTACGATCACTAGCCCAGTAACCCACAGCCTTAACTGACTGAGCTACCACCAGAGGTGGGTAGTAACAAATTACATTTACTCCATTACATTTACTTAAGTAACCTTTTGAGGAGAAAAAAAAAGAAAAATTTATTAAAAAAAAAAAAGATTTATGAGTAGTTTTACCGCACCAAACTTTAACTTGAGTAGACTTGTGAAGAATAAACGCTACTCTTACTCCGCTACATTCGGCTACACTCGTCTCGTTACTTTTCTAATCATTTATCCGACACTTTAAATATACTTTGTGTTTCTCAGAGAAATGCAGCCGCAGATGTAGCAACAATAATCACATGACTCAGTCTGACCAATCAGCCGCAATAACAATAACAGCATGGAGTCACAAGACCACACAGAATGGGAGGCGTGTCTCCAGCAGTGCTAGACAGTGAAGTAAACATGCGAGGTTAGTTTAGCTGTTTAATTTAATGTTGCAATCTTAACATATATAATTAGCAAATAAAGAGACTAGACTAGAGACTAGAGGCTAAAAATATATAATTTTCTTACTTTTGTTTTGCTGGACACAGTTTATGGTTAAGTGAGACTCTTGTACACATGTTCTAATGTTATTTTCTATCTGCTGAGCCAGGAAAGTCTACCCTGTTCAAACATACATACATATGTTACCTACAGTAGGGATTTATTTCAAAAGCTTTATATTGTGAAAAACAGGACGATTAGGAAATTTGTGTTTCTTATTCCTTAATTTGATATTCTGTAAAGATATTTCACAATTTGTACATTATTTTATCATTTTGTCTGACTGCTTACATACAGTAGTTTCTAAAAAACAAACAAAAAAAATTATCGGACATTACGATGAAACAGTTACTTAGTACTTGAGTATCTTTTTACCAAATTCTTTTTTACTCTTACTTACAGTAAGTAATATTTTGGATGAGTACTTTTTAGTTCTACTTGAGTAATATTATTTTGAAGTACACCTACTTTTACTTGAGAACATTTTTTGGCTGCTCTACCCACCTCTGGCTACCACTGCCCATATATATATATATATATATATATATATATATATATATATATATATATATTCTGTTATATTTATATTAGATAAATATACCATATAACACAGAAAAATATAATTCATGAAAATCTATTTTTGGAGTAATTAACTAATTAATTAGAGTTGTTTTGAATAAGTAAAAATACTAAAATTGAAATTTAGGAAATTGACTGACTCTAAGTCCTGGAATGAGAGTAAGATGGTCTGTCCCACTGGAGCTGAGAGCTGCCACACACAGTACGCATAGTCATGGTAATTCCTGGGATACGTAGGGCTGGAGAAGAAGCCTGAGCCCTGAAGGCTTCCCCCACCGGTTATAGTGTCTACACACACACACACACACACATAAAAAATAAAATAAAAAAAAAGCACATGATACACATGATCTGTCAAGGAACATCTGCTGTTGCTAGTGCCACAACAGCCATTAGGCATCAGAGCAGCTGTATACACTCACACACACACACATGCACATTCACACAAAACTATATCAAATACACACTATACTGTATATACATACACACACACACACACACACACACACACACACACACTGAAACGGCTACACTACACACACACACACACACACACACACACACACACACACAGTCTTATGCAAATGTTTGTGCACCCGTTGATAAATAACAGATTTTGATGATTTAATTGATTTAATTTAATTGAAATGATGTTAACACAGTCTCGCTTGGAAAGTGGAAAAAACGCATAATTTTTTCAGCAAAAATTGATGCATAGTTACTTTTTATGTCATAAATTGAACAAAGATAAAAAAAAAAAAGAACATTATTGTGGCACTGTGCAAAAGTTTGGGCACCCTACATAAAAACACCTCCTCTGGCAGATATCACAGCTTGCAAACGCTTTTTATAGCCAGCTAAAAGTCTTTCAGTTCTTGTACTTGGGATTTTCTCCCATTCTTCCTTGCAAAAGGCTTCTAGTTCTGTAATATTCTTTGGTCGTCTTGCATGCACAGCTCTTTTAAGATCTACCCACAAATTTTCAATGATGTTTAAATCAGGGGACTGTGATGGCCGTTCCAAAACCTTCAGCTTGCGCCTCTTAAGGTTTTCCATAGTGGATTTCGAGGCATGTTTAGGATCATTATCATGTTGTAGAAGCCAACCTCAGCTTCAGCTTTTTTTTTTTTACAGATGGTTGTCATGCATGTAAAGGTGGTGTAGGCGAGGCATATGCACAGAGGTAAAGACTTTTAAAGATGTTTTAATAATAAAGAAATAAAACAAACAAACAAACAAACAAACTTAACATGAGAACTAACTAAACAGGAGTCTATAAAAACTAACCAAAACTATGAGCTGAACTAGACTGGCATGAAACTAGACTAACAACAAGCTAACTAGCATTTCACAAGTTCAATTCAACAGATGCAAGACCCCAAGCAGCACTTAAACTGTGGCGCCCTCTAGGGGTTAACCCTGACAATGGTGTGATGTTTGCTTCCACAATTTGCTGGTTAAGGGAATCCATTCTTCCCTCCACCCGTGCAATGTTTCCTGTGCCACTGGCTGCAACACCAACCAAAGCATGATAGATCCTCCACCATGCTTAATAGTGGTCAAGGTGTTCTTTTCATGAAATACTGCTCCTTTTTTCTCCAAACATGCCTTTGCTAATTCTGGCTAAAGAGTTCTATTTTAACTTCATCAGTCCACAGCA
Source organism: Clarias magur (assembly GCA_013621035.1). Lineage (NCBI taxonomy): Eukaryota > Metazoa > Chordata > Actinopteri > Siluriformes > Clariidae > Clarias > Clarias magur. Next base: position 114,327 of record QNUK01000815.1, on the reverse strand, counting down.
CTTGTTTCACAACACTGATTCCATGAAGGTGCACCATTCCTGAGCCTGCTAAATCTTCTTGCAGGTTTTTTGCAGTCAAATGGGGGCTTTTGATTTGTCTTTCTGACCAGCATACGAGCAGTTCTCTCCGAGAGTTTTCTTGGTCTTCCAGATCTCAGCTTGACCTCCACAGCTCCCCTGAACTGCCATCTCTTAATTACATTTCTCACAGCTTTGCTATCTTCTTGTAGCTTCTCCTGCATTGCGGGCATCAATAACTTTCATTTTCAGAGTCTTGCACAGCTGCGTAGAGGAACCCATGATTGTGATTGAGTGTCTGCAGGTGTGTGCACAAGGTTTGAAGAGTCAAAGTATTTGTAAAGCTTTGAAGTTTACTAATGACAGCTGTTGCCATACATCAGATCTAACGAACTGGTCTGAAACCTTGTAAAAAGAAACTGAGACTCTGGAATGCTTAGGATGCCCAAACTTTTGCACAGTTCCTTAATAATGTTTTTATTATTGTTTTATTGTTCAATTTATGGCATAAGAAGTAACTATGCATAGCGCGCCTTCGGGTCGGTGGCAGGCAGTCAGATGTTGCTCGTGAACTTGGTGTGTCTCAAAGTGTCATCAGCAGACTTGCACCAAGACACAGAACCACTGGTTCATGACATACCCAGTATGGAGCCCCAGGAGTGACAGACTGCAACGATGAACAGTACCTATGCACCTCAGACATCGTTATGCAACTGCCACACAGCTGCAGGCCCGTTTACCAGATGTGAGGGTACTAGGGTTTCCAGACTAACCATTCGCAACCGACTCCACTGCTTTGGCTTGAATGCCAGACAACCGTTGCAGGTGACTCCACTGACACCAAGACACAGCCGTGAACATTTGCAGTGGGCACAAGACCGTGTGACCTGGACAATGCAGCAGTGGTCTACCGTCCTGTTCACTGATGAGTCTTGGGTCACCGTTGCTGGAGAAGGCGAGGTGAGCGATACGCTGAGGTCAACATGGTCCCCAGGGTTTGCTTTGGTGGAGGAGGTGCAACAGTCTGGGCAGGCATCACCAGTCAGAGCAAAACAGATTTGGTTATTGTAGATGGCTTAGTCACTGCACGTTCTTACTTCAGAGACATCATAGAACCCCTCATCATCCCCCAATTCCGCCAGCACACCACCAATCTTCTGTTCATGGATGATAATGCTCCACAACATCGTGGCAGAATTGTCACGGCTCAACTTCAGGAAGTTGGAGTTCCTCATATGGTATGGCCATCAATGTCCCCTGACCTGAACCCCATAGAGCACGTCTGGGACCAGTTGAAGCAGAGACTGGATGATCGTACCCCACCCCCACGTGACCTGGCAATAACAATATCCCTAACTTAACTTAGCGTAAATAAGGCGTAAAATAGACAACCTTTCAGAATGTGATTTCTTTGTATTAATAAATTGTGTGGAGAGTTCTGCCATAGAGAAAGACATGTAAATGGGTGTTAACCTGAAATAATATTATTTCATATTACTTTTGTTGTAGGGTTGTTGACGAAGGACACGGGACCAGTTGAGGAACCTGTGGTTAATACAGCGCATGGATAAATTCTGAACATGGACTAATAACGAGAGAGATTGTGAATGGACCAATGAACTTAGGCACGAGTTTATTGGATGTAGTCTTGAGCGGTAGGTCACGAGTGGAGAGCATTATTCTTTGACCAACGCTGTAAGCTGGAGCGGCTAAGTGGTCGCAATTGCCCTTGGCCTGTAAGATGGTCACGGAGCACTGTAACTGAGCGTGAGGCCATTGACATTTCCTCTTACAGCGATGGATGAAGGCTTGGGCTGAAGGGACTGCAGTTTCTATCTCCTGGTGGGGTAACAGTGGTGGTTGATTGTCGTGGATCAGGGCCCCCAGGAAGCAACAGCAAAGGTTTGAGGATGAGTAGTGTGTAGGGCCCCCCCTGCACCCCCAGAGCTACCGGGGGCTTGACTTTTTAACGGACAGGTTTGTACAACATGGGCAATCTGATCACATAGAAGCGCACCATCGTCCTTCTGACGTCGGCGTTCCTTGGACGAGATGTGCACGCAGTCTACCTGCATGGATTCTCAGGTGGGGCCGGGTTAAAGACTAGTGCATACAGGTTGAAGGCCTAATGATGCTCCTTTTGTCGGGTTTGCTTCTGAGTGTGGATACTTGTGGCCAGATCGATGAGCCGCCGAGTGTTAGGTGGGAGTTCTCGGACTGCTAATTCATCCTTGACTAGGTCAGAGAGTCCATGGAGAAATGTGTCGCAGAGTGCCTGATCATCCCATCCACAAGAGGGAACCAAAGTCCAGAAATCAATAGCATAATTGGAGATAGATTGTGGTCTGGCACAGTTCTAGTATCTGATTAACTGCCTTATGCCCTGTGAATGAACGATCAAAAACCCTCCTCATTTCTGTTTCGTATAGCGGCAGTCGGACGGGTTTCATCGTACTGTAAGTGAGTGTTGAATGGAGAAGTGGTTCATGACTGATGAACAGGAGAAGGAGGCTGGAGATAGTTGTGTCTGCATGTCTTTGGACTATGAGAGGAAACTGTAGTACCCAGACGAAACCCACCAAGCACAAGGAGAACATGCAAACTCTATGAACACAGTGCAGCCTTCTACCGGGAAGTTTCCATAACACCTCACCAGTGCCACAGACTGATTTGCAGTCTCCATGCCATACCGCATTGCTGCAGTAATTCATGCAAAGGGAGCCCTGACCAAGTATTGAGTTCTGTACATGTTTGTACTTTCAGTAGTCAAACATTACTGTGTTAAAAATCTTTATGTAATTGGTCTTACGTAAGTAATCTTAAAAATTTCTGAGACTGAATGTCTCATTACAGCATCAATTCATCTTGGGAATGACAGATACAAGTCCTGCACGGTGGCCAGAGGGATTTTGAGCCGTTCTTTCTGCAGAATAGTGTCCAGGTCACTATGTGATACTGGTGGAGGAAAACGTTTCCTGACTCACTCCTCCAAAACACCTCAAAGTGGCTCAATAATATTTAGATCTGGTGACTGTCACGGTCATGGAAGATGTTCAACTTCACTTTCATGTTCATCAAACCACTCTGTCACCAGTCTTGCTGTGTGTATGGGTGTATTATCATCCTGATACATTGCACCACCTTCAGGATACAATGTTGGGTGGACCTGGTTCTCCAAAATGGTTCGGTAGTCTTTGGCAGTGACACGCCCATCTATCACAAGTATTGGGTACCTAGAAAATGCCATGATATTGCAGCCCAAACAACCACTGATCCACCCCTATGCTTCACTCTGGATTGGTTGTATGCTTCTTTGGGGCTTCTCCACACCGTAACTCTCCCGGATGTGGGAAAGACAGCGAAGAACTGAAGACATTAGAGAACAATACATGTTTCACAATGTCCACAGCCCAAGATTTTCTCTGTTGGCACCATTGAAACCGACGTTTGGCATTGGCACGAGTGACCAAAGGTTTGTCTATAGCAGCCCGGTCGTGTACATCGACCCTGTGGAGCTCCCAACGAACAGTTTTTGTGGAAACAGAAGCTGAGGTGCACATTTAATTCTGCAGTGAGTTGGGTAGCTGTGTATGATTTTTGGATACAATCCAGGTCAGCATCCGGACATCCCTTTCAAACAGCTTCCTGTTGCCTCCACAGTTACTCCTGTTGGATGTGGTTTGTCTTTCTTGGTGGTATGCTGACATTACCCTGGACACCATGGCTTTTGATACATCACAAAGGCTTGCTGTCTCGGTCACAGATGCACCAGCGAGACGTGCACCAACAATTTGTCCTCTTTTGAACTCTGATGTACTGTATCACCCATAATGTTGTGTGCATTGCAATATTTTAAACAAGACTGTTCCCCACCATTAACAACACCTCTTTTTTCCATGTTTAGTTTAGTTTTTGTCCATTCATTTGCAGTCATATTTACAGTTTATAGTTTGGTTTAGCTGTTGTCCAATTTTCTTCTTTCTGAGTGATGTTTTTTTGTAGCTTGTTGCATTGGTCTTTTGAAGTAAAAAAAAAAAAAAACATTTTTACCACATGTCTTTTCTCTGTTTTAGACAGCTGTAGTAAAAGGTTTATGTGCTCCTCAATGTCTCCAGGTGCGCATGTGTGTGCTGTGCTGCAACCTGCTTCTTCATTCTACTTTGGTGCAGTCTGACTGCTTGTTTTCCATTTATTGGCAATCATCTCCTATTTTGATTATTAAAAAAAAAAAACATTAAAATCTGTCTGCAGGCCAGCTCCTTCGTAATCACTTTGTCCGTAATAAATGGATGCACTTTGGAGATCATCACCCGCATCACAGTGGCAGACAGAGGGTGACTTGGACCGCAGATCCTCTCACATTATTAGTCTTTATTACCGTGCTTACGAGGTTTATCTTTGTCAGAATGACCAGCACAGCTTTGTTCATCCGGGAGGCAGAGTAGATGTTATTATTCTCACACCCGACCTGCACTCCCACCGCTAGCAGCACCTCCTCCATCCTCCGGCACTCACCTAACGCCAAGCCAGAGACACACCGGCTTCAGAGGCCACGGTGCCCCGCTCACTCTCTCTCACTCCAAACTTTTAACTTCATTTATTAATAACATTCACTAATCGAAAAAAGGTGGTGAAAACTATGGAAAGTCTTTCAAAGTTTGTCCGGATGCCAAACAGTCTTCCACATGCTTACCTCACACCCAACACATGTGCAGAGAGCGAGAGACAGAGAGAGATGAAAGTGAAAAAAATATTTGCCCCCTTCCTGAATTTTTACTTCTTTGTCGCACTTAAATGATTGAGATCATCAAACAACTTTTAATATTATACAAAGATGACCTGAGTAAATGCAAAATGCAGTTTAAATAATAATGATTTCTTTTTTTAAAGTGAAAAAGCTGTTCAAAACTAACTGCCGCTTTATGAAAATGTAATTTCCCCTTGCTAAATCATGATTTCCTGATTATTGCCAGACCTGTTGACTCAAGAAATCAATTAAATAGAACCTGTCAGACAAGGTGAATGTTAAAAGATAAAAAAGAAAAGAAAAAGCAATGTAATGTGACTCATATCAGCCTGGATATGGTTAAAAAGCAAATTCTAAGGCTTTAGGACTACCAGGTGAACCTTTCCAGGAGTGGCCGGCATACCAAAATTACTCCAAGAGCACATTGATGGCTCGTCCAGCTGCTCATAAAAGAACCCAGAACAACATCTAAAGAACTGCAGGCCTCACTTGCCTCAGTTAAGGTCAGTGTTCCTGATTCAATAATAAGAAAGAGACTGGGCAAAAACTCTTCATGGGAGAGTTCTATGGCAAAATCCACTGCTAACCAAGAAGAACATAAAGGCTCATCAAAGCCTTGTCATTTGCCAAAGACTATCTTTATTATCCCCAAAACCTTCGGGAAAATAGTCTCATTGCTAGTTATCGCAAACATTTGATTGCCTTTGTTGCCACCAAGTGTGGGAATTATTAGCTTTAGCAGCAATTACATTTTCACCTAGGTTCCGACAGCTTTGTAATAGTATACTGTATGTAATAATGTAACACCATGTGTTCACATAAACGAAAAACAGAAATTTAATTTAAATAAGTTGAAAAAATACATACACTTAACAGTCCACTCAGCCCGAAACCCTTCATGAGTCACGCTGTGGTCAGTGGAGAAAACGATGGTCATGTATCTGCTGGTAGAGTTGAAGAAAGTTTTCTGATCTGTAATCACTTCACCCAAAAATCCTGACTGAGAACTTGGACCATTGTACACACGGATATGGTCACAGCATTTCTCCAACCTAAGGAAAAGCAAATGGAAATAAAATCAGCTCAGTAACACTGTCATGGACCTAGCTTTACAGACAGATATAAAAAATTGCTCCATTGTAAAGGTATAAATAAAGACAGGTGTTATTTATCAGCAGGTGAAAACAGGAATGTGATTTCTCACTTGACGAATGTGAAGTTTAATGAAACATCCTGTCCTTCTCCTGCTTCCAGGATCCATGTGCAGCGTGCATTATTGGGATAATTCTTGGGATATTTTGGGCTGAAAAATATGCCAGGCTGAGTCAGATTTCCACCACATGGAGCTAATCCTGAAAAACAGAACAGTTTAAACAAATAGTCAGTGCATTACTACTAATATTAATGCATAATTTTCCCGAACTATTTTTTCACACTCAAAACAATATTATATAATTATCTTACTTTGTGATTAAAATGTATTATTTCATATGTTTCCCATAAAGATGCTTGCCTGTGCTGCCTTTGTAGGGGTGAAGTGGTAAAATAGTAAAATACTGTGTGCCAGGGTGGTAATGCATTTCCACACCATTTTATATCAGGAGAAATGCATTGCCATAAACTTGTGATTTATTTAGCACTGCTGTATATTTTCTATACTGAAGAAAAATATAAGCGCAACACTTTTGTTATTGCTCCCATTTTTAATGACATGACTCAAAGATCTGAAACATTTGCTACATACACAAAATACAGTGGAACCTTGGATTACGAGCGTAATTCGTTCCGGAAGCTGGCTCATATTCCAAAAATACTCGTAACCCAAATAGACTTTTTCCATAAAAAATAATGAAAACTCAAATTATTCGTTCTACAGCCCAAAACAATAAATACATAAAAATTATTAATACAATATATAAAGTAAAAATAAAACAAATTAACCTGCGCTTAACATAAAAAAAAGATTTTAAAAATAAATCCAGACAGATAAGTGTTTCCATTTGTCCGCGCAGGCGCCGTGTATTTGTATGTGTGTGTGTGGAATTAGCCCCTTCCCTCGCCTCGTCTTACACAGAAAAACTCCTCCTCCCTCCCCCCACCTCGCTTTTTAAGTTTCACAACAAACACACACAACGGAAACGCTGTTTTAACGGAAAAAAAGAAAATCTCTCTAATCACAGTCGCGTGAGTGCATACTAACTCACGCGTACATACTCAAATTACACGCGCACACACATAGAAGAGAGAGGGAGATGATTATACCAGTAAGCGATGAGCACTAAGACGCAGCAGGGGAGACGATTACCTGCAATTCCGCAGGGCAAGAGAGAGAAAAATCATTGGCTCACTTGTGATCACTTGCTGCTCTGTGTCAAAATTAAGAATCGCATGCGTGATACATGATCTTTGGCGCTCGTAAACTAATACTTGCTCGATTTCCGATTAAACATTTATTAAAAATCTTTGCTCGGTTTGCGGAACACTCGTAAACCACGTTACTCGCAATCCGAGGTTCCACTGTATATGTAAATTTTCACTTGAGCATGTGTTTATTCTGCAGTGCATTTGTTGGTATTTTCTGACATTTAGTAGACAAACCTAAAATAAAATTTCTTTAATATTAATATGGTTGTTTAAAACCTGGTGTCTGTGGGCTTTCCGACACTCTGGATGTTTCAGTGGCTGTGGCTGAAACACAGTGAGAAAATATGTAATTAGAGAGATTTAAGAAAATATAAAAATAAGGAATGGAAGACACGCTAGAATGAAAGAAGGAAGAAGATCGAAACAAATGAAACAAAGTAATTTTGTAGAACAATGCAACATAATATTTTGTCATATCGTCTATACCACAGCAGCTTGTCAATTATATATGTTTATTAAATATCCTTGACAAGTACATTTATTTTCTTTATATTATTATTTACTAAAGAACAACTCGTTGTACCTTTTATCCTTAATAGTTATTTAAAAACTATTGTAAAAAGATTTTTTATCAAAGATTAGTAATGGGTTTCTTTGTCCTTTCTCCCAAGCATTTTTCAATATTTATATAAATAATTTGGTAGAATTGTTTTTATATATTTGATTAGTCGGTTAAGAATGTCTGAGAATAGCATCAATATTTAACGTTTAATAAAAAAAAAATAATAAAACCTCACTGCAACAGTTATATAAGTAAGTAATATCACCAGACCCAAGCCTGGATAAAATGGAAGGGTTGCATCAGGAATAGCATGCAGTGTAAAACCTGTGTGAAATTGTGTGCAGATTGGATGGTCTGCTGTGACAACCAATCCACATGAGCAGCTGAAAAAACATGAGAGAGCGCTGTTATACAGAATATCACCCAGACTGATATTCTGTACAACAGTGCTCTCAGCGCTCTCTCATGTTTTTCAGAATGAGCATATTGGCATGTCAATCTGTGAAAACTCTGAGTGTCATTGTGCCCTGAATTTTTATCCAGATTGGATGAAGTGTGTGGGAGGAACAGGCAAAAATACATCCATTTCCTGTGCGTTGGGGGAGGGTCAAATTTGGCACGTCGCCACAGCCAGACCATGTGACCCAGACTAAACTTTTCATAACTTTTTTTCCTTGAACCTGTAAAAGGAAAGGTGTGCATGGCCTGAGTTAAATCTAGATTTTGAGCTGGTGAAAAGTGTAAGAAATACAGCAACTGTCTAATTTGCGGCCCCGCCCTAACCAGACCGTGGAACTTTGATAAAAGCTTTTGATAACTTTGACTCAACAATGTCTTCATGACCATTGGGCAAAATTTTGTGGCAATACCACAGCCAGACCAGATGACCTAGACAAAAGCTTTTGATAACTTTTTGTCCTTGCTCCCTTACGAGCGTCGGGCGTTTGTCAAAATACAACATGTGTTTGTTGGAGCAGAACTACAGCCAAAAAGAGATATAAACCAATCATTTCCTGCTACCAGTTGGTGGCACTATGACTGTATTATCATGTTTGCACGTCAATGTGTTCACTGACACTGTGAATGTCAGTGATGCTGTAAAGTTTTGTCCAGATTGGCTGAAGTGTGTTTGAGAAAAGGGCAAAAATACATGCATTTCCTGTGCGGCAGGAGAGTGTGAAATTCGTGGCAGTGTTGTGCAGTTTGGAGATGCTGCCACTGCAGGTGGCAGAGCTGAAGATGCTGCATTCTGCTTTGGGAGTGACAAGAATGGACAGGATTAGGATTTGGGGGACAAAGGGGGACAGGATTAGGTTTGGGGACAAAGTTAGAGGAGGGATGAGGAGAGTGTTAGAGACAGAGCTACCAGGCAAGAAAAGAAGAGAAAGGCCCAATGGGATGGCAGCCAAAAGAAGAAAAATAACACTTTCCAGTAAGGAAAATTCGGAATGGAAAAGTTGGAGTGTAGAATTTAAGAGCACTGCTGTATGTTTTTTTTTTTTTTTTTAAATACATGCTGTCTTAAGTATAGCAGTTATTAATTATGCAGTGCATTTGGTGATATTTTCTGATATTCAGTAAATGAACTCAAAAATAACTTAATTTAATTTTAATATGGTTGCTCATTAATAATATCCAGTATTTAAACCTGTTGTCCATGAGGGTCCTGTGACTGTATGTTCTTCAGTGGTTCTGGCTGAATCACAGTGAGAAAATACTAAGTTGGAGATTTAAGAAAATATAAAACTAAGAAATTGAAGTTGGTCTATAAAAAAAAAAAAAAAAAAAAAAAAAATATATATATATATATATATATATATATATATATATATATATATATATATATATATATACTTTTTAAAGATTAAAATAAAATGTTTACCTGGGCTTAATGTACTGGTGCCACAGTAAGCTATATGGAAAATAATAATTTATGTGTTAAACATCATATTATTGTGCTTTTTGTAAACACTACTACTGATTTACATTTTACTACTGAACTAAATAATAATACTATTTTTGAGAACTAGAATTAAATAAAAACATATGAAAGCATTTTATAATAAATAATGTGGGTTTAAACTTTAAAATACACATATGGTTTATAATATCTATATTTTCTTTTCAAACTTCTATTTTGTTCTCACCATAATAATCATGACAACAGTTTCCATAGTACTGACAGGAGCTGCTGCAGGAACACACACCGAAATCGTATCCGCAGTCATTATACCTGCAGGAATAATACGGGTATGGAACTACAGAAAACAATAATAATTATAGCTAATGAGGTTATTACACAACACATTCTTAAAAAACACAATAATCATTTACAAACAATTAAAATACTTCAAATTGTTTAAACTATTATACTTCAATAATTAGTTCAATGTTAGATATGAATAATTAATAAAATAATCAATATATAAAATAACATGTTCCACACAAAACAACCCCCAAAAAGATGAGGTGACAATATGCTGAATTCTTCTTCTTCTTATTATTATTATTACTTATTTAAGAACAATTCATCATTCCTTCTTTATATTGTAGATATTTAGTCAATTATTATTTTGGGGCCTTATAACCTTTACTTGTCAGTACTTTCTCCCAACTTTATTTTATTTTTTTGTTTGTTTTTATTTCCAAATAATAATTTGGTGGAATCTTTTACAGATTTGATTAGTCAGTTAAGAATGTCTGAGAATAGCATTAATGTTTAACACTTTTAATAATCAAAGCTCACTAAAACAGTTTTTAGGACCTTCTGGGAAGGGAAGGTGCTGGAAGCAGGCTTCCTGAGTCTAATTAAGCAATATGACATGAGAGAGCACTGTTGTACTGAATATCAGCCTGGATGCTGAAGATATCACAGCTGTACTGATGTTCAGTACACTGTAAAAAAAAACTGTGCATAAATCCGTAATTTTACGGTAAAAAACTGGCAGCTGTGGTTACTGAAAAAGAATTTTACCGTAAAAAATACGGTAGCAATGTTTTTGGTTCTACGGGATCACACTCATTACACTGCATATTTTACAGATTTTTTATTGTTTTTTTTTTGTTTTTTTTTTTCGAGTCTGCCCGGGAATCAAACCCAGTCCCTGGAGGTGCAAGGCGACAGTGCTAACCACTACACTACCATGCTTGCTAGGCAACTGTTGTCGTTGTTCGACTTCCTCGGTTTCTCCACGTCCCCTCGCACGACTTGCACTCCAACAATGACAACACTTATGTAGCAAGCAACCTCAAAGCGATATTGCTTTTCGACAACAGTTCAACAAACACCATTTATTATCAGCAAGGTATGATTCGTTTATTTATTTAACCAGTTATTTTTACCAGTTATTACTGCCACACTCTCAGGTTGTGTACAAATATACGATATCATTGTCACTGTACACATCTAAATACTGAACTATCATAACATATCATTATGCTAACAATGCTAACCTGATTGTACGGTAACTCCATTTGTGTTATATTGAAAAAGTTAATTGTAGTTCTTCTTATTTATATTTACCTTTCACACATCTGTTTGTGCCTCATAAACACTGGTTTCGAGCACTATGTAAATATTGCAATATAAATTAAATGAAAATGTTCATTTAGAATTTAAGAAGCTCTAGAATAGAAAAAAATCCAAATAAAAAAGAAAAACAGCTTGGTTAAAAATAGAAAGATGCAAATTAAAGTTTTAATTTTTTACCTGTGGATGAGTTTTGTTGCACCGGACGTGTTGTTGAATTGTAGGCACAATAATCTACAAGGATGTTTTTTTTATTAATTTTTTTTGAGAAAGGGTAAGATTGTTTAATCACATTTCTGAATATTTTATAAACACTACTACTAATTTCACACTGTCACAAATTTTTACATGTTTATAACTCTAAATTCTATGACCAAGGGTAAGAAATATATAATATAAATGGGATTGGGTAAAGAAATTGGGTAAAGAAATTATTGATTAAAATATTTTATGATAAATAATGTTGTTTTAAAGTTAAAAATACACATATAGTTTTTAATAACAACATTTGTTTAAAAATTTTTTTTTCTTTCTCACCATAATAATCATAACAGCAGTTCCCAAAGTACTGACAAGAGCTGGTGCAGGAACACCCTCTGCGATAGGAGCCGCAGTTATACAGGCAGGAAGCTACAAGAAACAATTATAATTATAGCTTTTATTATTTTTACAATTCATTAATATTGTACATTTAAAAATTAAAAACAATAAACATGCTTTTAATTTATAAATTATATGTTTATCCTGAAAATATGCCTCCACCACAAACAAGCCACCCAAAATATTGAAACTTTATCAATATTTGTTTTATTTGTTAAATATTTGAAATTTATTATTTTTCTATAACAGTGCATCCTGAAATGTTTAATTCTTCTTAAAACGCAGCAACTTACATAATTTTCTTATTATTAAAGAACATTTCTCTCTATTTTTTTAATCAATTTATAGTTATATTGAAATTTAACTTACATTCATGGAAATGATTATTTCTGCCTCTAATAACACAGTTATAAAGGCTTTCTATACTTGTCAGGTGTTCATCACAATTTACTCCAATTTATTTATATTAATCACTTAAATATCAATTAAATATAATTTTAGATTTTATTAATCAGTTAAGACTGTCAGCAAATGGCATCAATATATGGTATTTAAGAATAACAAACCAAGAGACATCTTAACACTGACCAATTATAGCGTACCACTATACGAATAATGAAACGTTTATTGTTCCAACAGTGTTATATTTCTATCTGAATTATATTGATTCATATTTACTGTATAGTTCTGTTCTTGTGTCCCACATATAGAGTATGAATTAAAAAAAAAATACATTTAAATATACAATAGATACATATTTAATAATAATGTGCGGCCAGTACCCAAACACTTGTATAATGTATGCATTACATAAATGCTACAATTTATTAACAGATGAATGTGCATGTGTGTATGTTTGTGCCTGTATGCGTGTGTGTGTAAACCCTAGACCTAATGACTACTTCATAGTGATACAGTCAATATAAAACCCCCACTTTTGTCTGAGATTTAATATTGAATGCAGAATCTGTTGTGTGAGCAAACTCAGATAATATAGTTAAGTAAACTGAAATGAATAATCCTGGATTGAAATGGGTTTAAAGATGCAACAAAAGAAATCCAGGTTACATCTTTATACCAAACTGCTGCTTAACACTTATTATGATTGGTCAAAGGGTTTTGTTTAATTTCCTCTTCCTGTTTTGTTTAAACTGCAGCTTTGAAAGTAGTTTCACAGGTCTCAATCCACAGGTTTATGTTAATGCTTATGTTCGAATATAGTATTGTTTCTAAAGCAATAGCTAATTTAAAGGGACTTGTGAAGTGCCGCTTAACATAAAAAAAAAAAAAATGTACTGGTTAATATGGTGAAGTTTTATTTCGAGACACTTATTTAACATTTAAGAATAAATTCCCCAGTGTCAGCTCTTTTTTATCTCATTAACTGGAAAAGCAAAAAAGAAAGGAAAAAAAAAAAAAAAAGCTAGTGAGGAAGCTACTGTTCATAGTTTTATAACATATTTGGCACCAGGAACTAACTTGTTTTGCAACTGTTTAACAAAGTACCTGTTCAATGATAATGAGCTACTCTTTAATTAATGAAATAATTGCAATTATTTACAGATTTCTGTTGTAAGTAGAAAAAAACATTGGAAAATGACTTACATTGCCCGGAGCCCTGCCCAAAAAGAGCAGAACTGAGTAACAGTATCAGGAATGCAAACTCCATCTTGTCTTATCTGTATGATGCTTGTCTCCACAGAGTTTATGTAAGACAAAAAGCAGAAGTAACTTACTTCCTTTTAATATTCATAATCTGAGAAAATATGCTGAGAAAGAGTTATAACTGTGTGAATCCTGACAATCTGATCATTTTGATTTTGTTATAGAAAGCACTCAGAAGACGATTACGATCTTTTATTATCAATTCGGAATGGCCGGAGCTGTATTATATAATTTTATAATATATTATTTATTATATTATATTTATATTCATCAAACACATTTGAAAACAGGTTTGGACAGTCCCCCCCCCCTTCCCCAGTTTTTGCAAGTTTAGAATTTAAATGTTAATTTTAAATTAATACCTTTAGAGTATTTAATACAGTTAATAGTAGTTAATACACATATTAATACAATTATTTTAAATACCTTTTATTGATATATTAATAATCAGAACTTATAAGAGGTCAATGAACTGATATATTGTTAGACCACCAGTTGAATAACCCTGCTGTACACAGTAGATTTGTACCTGCAAAACAGCTGCTGTAACCATAAAGATGCTAAATTTGTATTCACAATTTCAAAAATCTATATTATTATATATATTATATTATATTATATTATATTATATTATATTATATTATATTATATTATATTATATATTCACAATGTCAAAAAAATATCATCAAATCTCAAAATGAGTTTATTAAACCTAAGTGAAATCAGCCTTAACCCTGCTGCATTTGTAGTAATGACAGGTAAACTGTTGGTAACCAACATATGGCGTATGCATGCATGCATACACGCAATAGACCGGCAACGATTAAATATAATAAGTTTTTAAAAAATATATAAGTAATTAACTAATAAGGTGCACAACTAATTTTAGAAATAACTTAAACTCATTCGTGTTTCTGCAGGTGGGTTTCGGTACTGCTTAATGTGTTTTATTATTATTTATAAATGTAATTCATAGTATTATTTAATAAAATGCTAATTTTTTTATTTTTGTTTACAGATTTAACAACGTGATTAATGTTACAGTAAACTTGAAATCCTTACCTCAAAAAAATGTTCATACATGCTAGACAGCATTATTTATAAATCTGTACAATAAAACATCGTGCAAAATCTCTTGAACCATGTGGAAAGGAAAAAAAAAGTTTCACTTTTTTTTTCAAGTCAGCATTCTCATTGGAAACTATTAAACACATATAGGCAAAAAACCTTCAATGATTCCTTATATTTTGCTTCTTTTCCCTAGGTTATTATCACTAACCCTTGATGATACTTCTTACTTTCTATTTGACTTCTTCTGCTCAGACTAATTTCATAAACACCACACTCAGTCACAAACACACATTTCTGGGAAGTTTTGCAGTCAGCAGTTTCCCATTATTCCAGGAAAGTGGTAACTCTTAATGAACTTAATGAACTAGAAAAATGTTAACAAAGATTGAATTACAAAATAATTAAATCAATAAAGTCAACGCATTACATGAATGCCTGCAAACTATGTACTTTTCTTTTTGCACATTTTGTGTATTCTACATAATGATGATGCATTTTGCTTCCTTTCTCTTCTTCCCATGGCTCTGTATTTTAAATAAAAAAGATTTCCTTGTTTTTTTATTTATTTAATTATTAATCTTATTTTGTTGAACAAATAGATCATACATTAAATTAAAGAGGTCAGTCTGAGTCAATAAACTGATATATTGCCTGCAGGCCACCAGTTGAATAACCCTGCTGTACACTGTAGATTTGTACTTGCAAGATTCGTATTGACAATGTGCTCATATTGAGCACCCTTTTAACATACTCGGCACTGTAAGTCTTTACTCTTCTGCACCTTTATAATGTAATGATTTATAATCCTACTTACTGATCTGACATTAAAGCAGCTGCACATCACATGTTTCTATACAAACAGATCATTCACAGGCACAGAGGATCCTGAACATTTAAAAAATTTGTAGTCTTTCATATGGTGAAGGGGATGAAAGGAATTTCCAGTGCTTTGTAACAGTTTGTGTCAGTTCTCACCCCTAGCTGCAGAAATGTGTGAGTCAAAGAGACCACCTTCGGGTAACTTCAACCAGTTAGGATCTTGTCCTACTCTATCTAGGGGAAGTTCATTTCACGACCGATGTGCAGAACAGACATAAGTTTAAAAATCGTAAAAGAGAGCAAGGATCAAACAGATACTATATGTTGCTGTATGAAAAATATAATCAAATCTCAAAATGATTTTATTAAACATGTGTGGTATGTACAGTATGCAGGCATGCAATAGGCAGGCAACCGTTGAATTATAATAAGCTTTGCAATAATTGCAATAATAAATTTTTAAGTGTCACATCTAATTCCAGAAATAACTTAAACACAGACCTGTTTGTGCAGGTTTTTTTTTCTGTACTGGTTAATGTGTTTTATTATTATTTAAAAGTGTAATTAAATTTCATTGTTCATTGTATTATTATTTAATAAAATACAAATTAATTTCCTAAATAAATACAGATTTAACGACATAATCAATGTTACAGTAAACACATTAAAAAGTAATGAAATTACTGGAAATAGTTGAACATAAATTACAATAAATGCATTGGTATTAATTGTTAATATATATATTTTTAAAGAATGAACCAAATGTGATTGTCTCATGTCATGTTTTAAAGTCTGGAAGAAAAAAATCAGTATCTAATTAATGCAGTTTATATATATATATATATATATATATATATATATATATATATATATATATAAAAGAGAGAGAGAGTCATGATGCGGCTGTGACTACATCCGGCAGGCCAGACCGGCTGATGCAGGTTACAGTGGGCAAATAGGGCAGGCATAAATGCAGAGGGGTTGTTGAAACAAAGAGTCTTTTTGTTAACAAACTCAAAACAGACACAAAAACAAATAAACAAACTAAAACAACAACCGAGCGCTGACACAGGGACTAGGAGCTGACACACAGGGAAACACGGAGCTGGAGCTAACTAAAGACATAAGGGGCCAGAGACGAGACAGGACTGGCGGCGGGGCCAGAGACGAGACAGGACTGGCGGCGGGGCCAGAGACGAGACAGGACTGGAGGCGGGGCCAGAGACGAGACAGGACTGGAGGCGGGGCCAGAGACGAGACAGGACTGGAGGCGGGGCCAGAGACGAGACAGGATTGGAGGTGGGGCCAGAGATGAGACAGGACTGGAGGCGGGGCCAGAGACGAGACAGGACTGGAGGCAGGGCCAGAGACGGAGCCGGATGGGTTAGTGGTTAGTTAGGTTAGTAGCTACATGGAATATGGATGAAGGGAATGATGACCTAACCAGGTTAGTATCTAAGAGAGTTAGTGGCTAACCGCGGTAGTACTGACCTACGAGGGGACCAGAACACAAGAGGCAGGGCACACATGAGGCTATACCAAACTAGTGGCTAACCTACTAGCGACCAGAACCACTAGCAGTCAATCCCACTAGAGGCTAGCCTACTGGAGGCTAAACCTACTAGCAGTCAAGGGCTACTAGCGGCCAACCTTGCTAGCGGTTAAGCACTCATGTAGCTACACATATCTAGATGGACAGGGGAAGCTTCAAACAAAGAACTAAACAGGAAGGCGACACTGGGGATACACAGAAGAGTACTTACACACGAGGAGACACAGCCTAACTAAACACTGAACAAGGCAGCTCCATGAATCCATCCACACACAGAATATAAGGAAAACTAATAAGAGCCCTCAGGAAAACAAAGGTTACAAAACATAAACCAAAATATAAACTTAAAGAAACAAAAAACAAACAAAACAGAATGCCCACTTGACTGTGATAAGGATAATGCTCGACCCAGTTTCCCAGAACAAACTGCTATTTATAAAATGTCACGAGCAACCGAGGGATGAACAGAAAAGCCTTAGCAGTTAGCCCGTGTAGCGTGGATGGTAAACCCAAACGCGGAAGCAGCGTGAGTAGGCAGGATAACCACGCAATTAGTTTCAGAACTCTCTTACACAAAGAGCAAGGATCTACACAAACAAACCCGCATTCTAGCAACACACACTCAATCAAAGAAGCAACCAGAATTGGTGAGTACTCACAGAATAGTCGGCGTAGCGTCAGCAAAGGCATGGGCGAACTCAATGACTGAGCAATGTGAAGCGTCATTTTGTCTCCTTTTATGCTTCCTGAAAACCTGACCGTATTACTTCCGGGTCCTAGTGCCGGTCATGTTACGAGTGACAGTACCCCCCTGGGTGGAGGATACCCGACGACGGTAGTCCCGGATGAGTTCGGGGTCTAGGACGAACCGAGCCGAAATCCAAGATCGCTCCTCGGGACCGTAACCTTCCCAATCCACCAGGTACTGGAGCCCTCTGCCCCGAGGACATGAGTCAAGGATCCGGCGAATGGTGTAGGCGGGACCACCCTCAATGATATAGGGAGGAGGAGCAGGGTGGGTGGGTGGAACCATTGGTGAAGTGATGAAGGGTTTGAGCTGGGAGGTGTGGAATACCAGATGGATCCGGAGCGCCGCAGGCAGCTGGAGCCGGTAGGTGACAGGATTGATACGGAGGGTGATGCGGTATGGACCAATGAACCTGGGTGATAGCTTCTTGGATTCTGTATGGAGGTGCAGGTTTTTCGTAGACAGCCATACTTTGTCACCTACATTGTACAACCGTCCCGGAGGGTGTCGACGGCGATGTTGCGTGGTGTAGCGGTGGTTGGCACGGTGAATGGCAGTGTTGGCTTGACTCCATAGCCGTCAACACCTTCGGACCAACTGTTGGGCCGACGGTACATTGACCTCCGGTTCTTGGTGTTCGAACATCGGAGGCTGGAAACCGTGGCATATCTCAAAAGGGCTTAGGTTGGTGGCAGAGGAGACGTGGAGATTATGTGAAAGTTCTGCCGAAATGAGATAGCGGGCCCAGGAGTGCTGACGATCGGCGACGAAGCACCTCAGGTAGCGCTCCAGTTGTTGGTTGGTCCGTTCCGTCTGACCATTAGTTTGAGGATGGTATCTAGATAACAAACTGCAGGTGGAAGTGGAGCAGAAGGCCTTCCAGAACCGTGCCGTGAACTGAGGCCCCCTGTCCGAGACGATGTCCTTGGGGAACCCATGCAGACGGACTACGTGTGCTAAAATCAGCTCGGCTGTCCTTTTAGCTGACGGGAGTCCGGGGAGGGCCACCAGATGCACAGCTTTGGAGAACCGATCTACGATGGTCAGAATGGTGTTTTTTCCCTCGGCGGCCGGCAGGCCCGTGATGAAGTCGAGGGCAATGTGCGTCCACGGCCGACGGGGGACAGGGAGTGGTTGGAGCTCCCCGGCTGTTGGTTGGTTGGTGTTCTTCGCCCTGGCACACACTGGGCACGCCTGGACGAACTCTTTGATGTCCTTTGTCATTGTGGGCCACCAAAAGGCACGCTGTATAAATGTTTGGGTGTGCCCCACGCCTGGAGTGGCCCCATTGGAGGACCTCGCTTCTTAGGGCGTGGGGGACGTAGAGTCGTCCAGGTGGCACACCTGCCGGTTCGGTCTCCGTGGCCTGTGCCTGGCGGACCCTCGTCTCCAAATCCCAACAGAGTGGTGCGATGATTTTGGATGGTGGGAGAACAGGCGCGGGGTCCGCCCGGGGCCCATCTTCCTCATGTTGTCGGGAGAGGGCATCGGCCTTGGTGTTCTTCGACCCTGGACGGTAAGACAGATGGAAATTATATTGTTCAAAGAACAGTGCCCACCGCGCCTGTCTTGGATTAAGCTGTTTCAAACTCCGGATAGTGATTAGATTTTGGTGATCGGTCCAGACGATGAATGGTTCTCCGGCGCCCTGGAGCCAGTGTCGCCATTCCTCCAAAGCCCACTTTATGGCCAGCAGCTCACGGTCCCCTACTCCGTATCGCTGCTGAGTGGGATCAAATTTTTTTGGAGAAGAAGGGTGTAGCTTCTGATCTGGACCTCGCTGGGAGAGAACCGCCCCCACGTCCGAAGCGTCCACCTCCACAACAAACGGTTTGGTGGCGTCGGGGTGAAGGAGAATCGGAGCAGTGGTGAATCGGTGGCAGAGTTCATGAAATGCAGAGATGGCAGCCGAGTTAAGTTGAAAGTGATGTGAAGATGGTCGGGTCAGGGCAGTTAAGGGAGCTGCAACTGTACTGCAGTCCCGGATAAAGCGACGATAGAAATTCGCAAACCCAAGAAACCTTTGAAGTTGCTTAAGTGTCTTGGGTAGGGGCCAATGACGCACAACTTCTAGCTTCTGCGGGTCCATGGACACACCCTGGGCCAGATGACAATACCCAGGAACGTGGTGGAGCGCTTGTGAAAAGCGCACTTCTCCAACTTACAGTACAATTGATGGGCGAGCAATCTCTTAAGTACCGCTCTGACATGCTGGATGTGTTCATTGACAGCGGGAGTAGATGAGAATATCGTCCAGGTAGACGAAGACCCATCTACCTAGCATGTCTCTCTGTTAATGAACTGTTGAACTGTCTGTTAATGAACTGTTGAAAAACTGCAGGTGCATTGCAAAGTCCAAATGGAATGACCAGGCTCTCATAATGTCCAGTAGGTGTGATGAAGGCCGTCTTCCACTCATCACCCTCTCTGATGCGCACCAAGTTGTAGGCGCTCCGGAGGTCCAACTTTGTGAAAATGGTGGCACCAGAGAGGGCGTCCAGGGCAGAGTTGGTAAGAGGCAGAGGATGACGATTCTTGACTGTGATGTTGTTAAGCCCCCGATAGTCAACACAGGGGCGTAAATCACCATCCCCCTTCTTCACAAAGAAGAACCCCGCGGCGGCAGGCGAAGAGGAGGGCCGGATGGTACCTTGGCGGAGGGCATTGGAAACATATTCCTCCATCGCCTGCATCTGGTGGTGGAGAGTGAGTAGAGATGGCCGCGAGGAGGGATAGAACCAGGCTGAAGGTCGATCGCCAGGTCGTAAGGGCAATAAGGAGGCAGGTGGGTGGCGCGTCGCTTACAGAATACTTCAGCCAGGTCCCGATAGGTGGCCGGGATGGTGTTGGTGTCGACATCGGGGGCCTTGGACTCCCTAGAACACGTCCCAGCCGGAGCCTGTAGGCAAAGCTCGGTACAAGCCAGCCCCCATTGAAGGATCCGATTCTGTGTCCAGGAGATGAGCGGGTCGTGCTGAAGGAGCCAAGGATGTCCAAGGATGATGGGAGGGGAGAAAATGGAGGTGAGGTAGAATCGGATCTGCTCCTGATGTTTGTTGATTGTGACGGTGATTGGTTGGGTCTGGGAGGGGATGGGACTGGAGGAGAGGGGCCGACCATCTACAGAGGTGATCCGAACCGGCTGGGATAACGCCTCGACTTCCACCCCCAGTTCCTTGGCGTAAGAAGAGTCAATGACGTTACCTGCAGCACCAGAATCGATGAACGCGGTACTTCTGACCCGTGTGTGGCCAAACTGAAGGTGTACCTGAAGTACCATGAGGCGAGAGACGCTGGGTGTGGTGGCAGAGAGATGGAGGGAGCCCGGTGAACTGTTCCCAGGGTTCACCGGGCCTGGCCGTTTCCCGGGCGAATAGGGCATATGGCTCTATGATGCGCCGCCGACCCACAATAGGCGCAGAGTCCCTCCCTGAAGCGTCGTTCTCGCTCTGCAGCGTTCAAGGAGGCGCGTCCTAATTGCATGGGTTCCCTGGCTCCTGTGTCAACCACGGCGGGAGGTGGAAATCCGACGGGTGCCATGGCGGTGGTGTTGAAAGCTGGTGGTCGGGGCGTGGAGTGAGAGAAAGATGGCGTGATGGGTGGCAGGGTCCGGGGGGCTGGCCTCGGACGGGAGAGCAGGCGCTGGTCAATCCGGAGGGCGAGTTGGATTAGTCCCTCCAGCGTGGTCGGAAGCTCCCGTCCGGCGAGTTCATCTTTAATACGTGAAGCCAGTCCCTCGTAGTAGGCCGTCCGGAGGGCGGCGTCTCCCCAGGCGGTCTGTACGGCGAGAGTGCGGAAATCCGCTGTGTATCGGCTCACGGTGTATCGGCCTGCCGCAGATGATACAATTTCATGTCCGTCTCCACCTCAGCAGCAGGATGTTCGAATGTGAGCTTTAGTTGACGGGTGAATTCTCCATATGAATAAGCAGTATCTGAATCTGATCGGAGAACCGCCGTGGCCCACTCAGCTGCCTGCCCGGATAGCAACGAGACGAGAAGCGCAACGCGCAGTCGGTCTGTGGAGTATCTGGTGGAATTGAACTCAAACACAAGATCCAACGCGGTTAGAAAAACACTGCATTTCCCATCTGTGCCATCCCACTTATCTGGTAGAGCTATAAACACATCAGAAGGGGGGGGGGGTGCGTGGCAACAGCTGACTGAGCAGCCACCCCGCAGAGGATCGCGTTCTCCTGCCGTAACTCCGCCACATCTTGGAGGTCCTTTTGGAGAGACGCGACTTCACCACGGAGCTTATTGATCAGTTCGGCATGCTGGTCAACCACATCACAGAGGCGAGCAAACTCCGCTGGGTTTACTGCTTTAGGCTCAGTCATGCTGTCACGAGCAACCGAGGGATGAACAGAAAAGCCTTAGCAGTTAGCCCGTGTAGCGTGGATGGTAAACCCAAACGCGGAAGCAGAGCGAGTAGGCAGGATAACCACGCGATTAGTTTCAGAATCACCTGACCGAGGTGCCTTCTGGGAAACTGAGTCGACCAACAAAAACTACAAAACACACACAAATGATCAGGTTCCTAACAGAGAGAGAGAGAGAGAGAGAGAGAAACAGCGTTACAATAATCCATTTCATTTTTAACATAAATACACTAATCACATTATCTGCTTCACTTTAAAACCTTCATAATTGAATAATAAAACAAAATCTAAGAAAAAGCCATAAATCTTATCATCATATTATAAATCTGTACAATAAAACATTTTCATGCAATCTCTTGAACCAGTGAGAATAAGAAAAAGTGTTTCACTGAAGAAGTGAACTGTCAGCATAGAAACTATTATTATTATAAACACGTACAGACAAGAAACCTTAAGAGAAATCACAGTTTTCTCTTTGTTTACTCTTACAAAAGATCAAGTATTAATGCAGTTTAAGAAATATATCTTTGACTTATTATTATCAATATATTAATAATCAGAACTGATAAAAGGTCAGTCTGAGTCAATGAACTGATTTATTGCCTGTAGGCCACGCTGCTGTACAATTTAGATTTGTACCTGAAAAAAAAGTATTATAACGATGCAAGATTTGCATTCAAAATGTTCTCATATTGAACACCCTTTCCACACACTCAGTTCTGTAAGTCTTTACTCTTCTGCCCCTCTATAATGTAATGATTTATAATCCCACTTACTGATATTTTGCTTATCTTAAAGCGCATCCGCATTGCTCGTTTATTAAGTTAAAATATATTTTTAAAAACTTTGCTCGTCTTGCAAAACACTCACAGAGCAAATTACTCGCAATCCAAGGTTCCTTTGTCTATATATAAAGTTTCAATTGATAAATGTTTTAATCTAATATGTTTACATTAATTTTATGTTTATTGTTTTAATGCAGGAAAAAAAACTAAATATATATATTTTTTCTTACTGTTACTTACACTTCCTGAATTTTACGGTAACAACCCAAAGCAGCCAAGTTGAGAGATGAGATCACTGACAGAACAGCTACCTGTACCTGGGACAGATTCGGACAATGTTCAGACAGGCATGAAAAATATCTCTTCATTGTAATTTGGTAGTACCCTGATTGGTGTGACAAATATATTTATTGGATTAGACTGTATAGACAACATAATTCTTATACACACATGCATCCTGCTTGTTACGGTAACAAACCAAAGCAGCCAAGCTGAGAGAAGATGAGATCACTGACCTCTACAGAACACCTACCTGGCGCAGATCCGGATGATGTTCAGACATCACATGAGAAATATCGTAATTTGGTAGTTTACGATTATTTCCTAATTAATGTAATTAGCCACCATTTCACTCCGCTGGCATTCTGATGGCTCGTTTTTAATTTGGATAAATGGAAGAAAGGCGGTCGGCCCTGGATCCAGTTCCTCACCTCCACTGAGTCTCATCATTAACCATAAACAATTAAGAGATTAACAACCCCGTGAATGCTGATTTGCTGCTGAATGTACAGTAAATAATCCCAGCTAATGTCAGGTAATTATTTAAGCAGCAGATGAAATGACTTGAAATTACATTCAGAGCAGTGACGGCTTAGAGGTAAGAATGCTTGTAAATAACTGCAATAGCCTTTGAATGGTGCAAGGCTTGCTGTAGTAGCAAGCAAAAATAGAGGGCATTTTTTATATAGTTACAAAAGCAGCCATAGCAACTAGAGCTGCACTACAACTGCAAAAGGCAAAAGAAGATGCAAATGCATACAGTATAAAAGCTTCAGATGGAATATGGAATTTGATGTCTCACAGAACAGTTGTGCATATTTACTGCCCTGTCAAACTGCCCAAACCTTCCATTGCATAATTACTGAAATTCAGCTGAAACTAATTATTTAACCCTAACTGATGCAGTGAGGAGCTTCTGATGTCTTAAACCACCATCTTTTGCTGAAACTACTAAAAGGCGGTTAACAACTGAAAAAAACACTTTATTAAAACCTGGAGGCTGGAACACCTGGATCAAAAATTTGCGGATTAAATCAAATAATTAAAAAACAAATAGAACTGCTTCATAGTGAAAGTAAGAGCATTTCCACATGCATAATGCAAAGGGGACTCAAAGGGTTGGGACTAAACAGCTTTGTACCCTTAAGAATATCACGTATCAGTAAGACTATTCAGGGAAAAAGGCTTTAGGCTCTAGGGAGCAAAAATAATGGACTGTGGAGCATTGAAGAAAGGTCATCAGATTTACCCTATTCCAGAGCGATGGGCGTGTCAGGGTAAGAAGAAAGGCAGATGAAGTGATGCACCCATCACGTACAAACATGCTTACCATACAGGAGGCAGTTTTGAGTCTTATCTGGGGTTGCTTCAGTTGCTCAGGTCTAGGCTCAGCAATATTATGAGGCAATAAAATTAGATCAGCTGATGACCTGAATGTACTGAATGCCATGCTTTTATTTTTTCCCCCTGATGAATCCTGTCATCGTCATCTTGGATTATGCCTGTGCAATCGGCTCAGATTGTGAAAGAATGGTTCAGGGAGTATGAGACATCATTTTTACACGTGGATTGGCCACCACAGAGTCCAGACCTTTGGGAATCTTTGGCATGTGCTAACTGAGCCTGTCTATTTGATTCTGTCCATTTCAGACCTGTTCTTAGTCTGCCCCTTGTCTACCGGATTATGTACTGTATATAGATAGATTTACTGGATATCTGACATTTAATGCATTGATTGGATTTGGATTCTGCATGTCTGCCAGAGTTTTCCAATTCTTCAGCTTTCTGCATGATTACAGATTAGATTACCAGGCCCTTTTCGGTAACCCTGTCTGCCTGTCTATATATTTACTGGAAATTTGACTGTTGAGCTGTTCATTTAATTTGGATTCTCTCTGTCTGCATGAGCCTTTTGGATAACTACCTGTCAATTAAAGTTTGATTCTGTCTCTCTCGTACCTGCCCTGCTACATCTGTCTGCTAATCACCAGCCTTAAGATGTCAAATCTGTTACTCTGTCCCAGTGAGCCTGTTCAGTCAGTTCTCATGCTGCTGACTTTTGTCTTCGGCTCCATTTGCCTCTTGCCCTTATACCTGATCAGAGAGCTTCTCCTGATATCTCTTCGATTCTACAGATGATCTCTCTCTGCTCCCACCTGAGTTCATTAAGACCTCAGTCTCAGGACTAAGCTTACCTGCATTATCTTAATCATTCTTTCACAATAAGGTATCTTGAAAGCTTCCCTGGTATCCTTGCATTTTGCAGGTTCCTATGACCTGTTACGTCAAAGTATGTACAACAATTTGATTTAATTTATGGAGCAGATTCAACTTCCGAAGGACTAGCAAAGATTAAATGAATGGTTTAACGAAGTGAGACTTTGACTTGGCGGGTGTGCGAAAGAACCGACTGAGAACATTCTCCTCCTGGCATGAGTCTCAGTATACTGTATCAAACATGTTTGATGTAATGTGAACAACAGAGGAGGCAGGACTATGGGCAGGATACAGGAAATAGAAGAAAATCTTAAAACTGAAACTGGCTATCAATATTAAATATTAGACATTAATTAGATCAATGCTAATACAAATCAAATCAATATGAATCATGAATAAGAATATTAATTCAATATTAACATTAACTATTAACTTGCACCTCCAAGGTCTGGGTTCGATTTCCGCCTTGGCATCTATGTGGATGGAGTTTGTTTGCTCTTACTGTACTTGATGGGTTTCCTCCGGGTCCAAAAGTCCAAAGACATGCAGATCAGGCTAATTGGCGTTCCGAAATTGCTCGTAGTGTGAGAATGTTGACCAGAGGTCCTACCACGTAAAATGGGAATAAATACAGGAATAATCACCATTGGCCTCCACGGTCCCTATTTCCCTCCAGCGGTTCCTGATTGGATGGATTAACTATTAATGAATATTAAACTTTCTTGTTGTTCTTCTTCTTCTTCTCCTTTGTCTTGAAAGTTTAGTCTTCTTGTTCACTGAAAGTTGTTGTGAGAGTTTGATGCATTCAGATTTCTGAACCTCATTCCTGACTCAGGAGTGACAAGACATCTGTAGAAGCCAGTGGGGTAGCTTGGATGATTTATTCTTTTTTATGGGTGGGGGTTGGAGTGTACATTTTTATATAAATCCCAAGATAAAATTATGTTAAACCATACGTTAACATTTACATAATTAGGGGCATGGGTGATTTGAGTGACAGCTGTATTGCAGGTGCTATGCATCACATTAGTTAGCCAGCAAACCAGCACAATAAATGTAGGAGTTGAGCTGATGCTGTGTAAGTTATAGAAGATGGTGTTCAATCAAATGGAAATAAAAGTTATTAGTTAACATTAGCATCCTTAGCATTTAAGCTAAGCTAAGCTACCTAGTTTGTTCAGTTCAGACTTTATTCGTCACATATACAGTACATTACGGCAACGTAAAATTCTTTATTCTTATTGCATATCTCAGCTTCTTGTTATTAGGGGTCAGAGTGCAGGGCCAGGCGTTATACAGCGCTCCTGGAGCAGACAGCGTTAAGGGCCTTGCTTAAGAGCACAACAGCAATAACCTGGCAGAAATGGGGCTTGAACAGCCATCCTTCTAATCAGTAACTCAGGGCTTTAACACATCACCTTCCTCTTGTAACTGAGGTGAGTAGACATGTTCCAAGCAACACCCAGGCTCTGCTCATTCCTCCCATTAGCCCATCTATGGGTTAGCCTTGATTTAGGCGGAGCTAGCTTCTGCCAAGATGATGATGACCTTTGATGAAGTCTTTAGAAGAAGCTCTTTAGAAAACCTATGGGTGACATCACCGAAGGTTTGTCCAGTTCTTCTACAGGCTATGGTGAGTACATGTAGTAAAAGACCCACACAATTTGATCTCCAGCGTCCTGCTACGACACACCCATAGCACTTGGCTTGATCAGCAGTGATGATGAACAATAGATGCGCATGTAACGAATGTGAATTTCAAATTTCTTTCTGGATGAGAAAGTCTACTAAAGCTGACCCTATGGAAGCAAATTAGCATCATAATTACTTGAATTATATCAGCCTTTGAAAAATACATTTTGAAATTTAATCACTGTTGAATTGTTAATTTTGAAATTTAAATACTACTGAATTTATTAAAATTGAAATATTTGACTTTAAAAAGCAACATCTTTGAATTTAAGTGCTCTGAATGTCACACTAAAACTGCAGTGTGTTACACTCATTATATATATTATCAGATGTTTTAGTCATTTTACTGTGACAAAGGAATTTAGTCAAAGTTTAGTTAAAGTGGGGTTAGTGAGCACGAGACACACACTGATGTTTGTTACACGCGCACGAGAGCGAGAGGGATACACAGTGGTGGCCAAAAGTATTAAGACAGCACGTGCCATGTATTAGTTCTCTCTGTGCACAGAACAGGTGACGTCACCAGCTAGTTCAGGTCCGGCTGAAGAGATGTGTTAATTAAAATGAGCTGCTTTAGTTAATTGATGGAGCAGATAAGTGGCAGGACTTGTACTTTCTGAATCCAGGGTGTCCACCTCTGTACAAAGTCTTCAGGTTTAGAAGAAAATGACTTCAAACTAAATACTGATAGTTGTGTGGCAATTTAGTAGCATAAAATAAGTTTTTCTGTATAGTCATTATTTAAACGTTTGAGGTTGTTATGAAAGCAGGGACTTTCACTTTTGTCCACCACTGTATATATTATTATAAAGCGAGGTGTAATTATATTGAACATGTGTGAATATAATGCCTCAGGACAATTTGATTTAGTCCCTGATCTTTTTGTTTTTGCTTTCAGTACAGGCTGTTCTCCAGCACAACAACTGGCCTCATGATGGAGATGAGGATGATGATTGTTCACTTGATGCGCATGTCAGGCTATCAATCGTCAGTTCATCAAAGATTTTGTGATTTATGTAGATTTTCTCTTTTGTAATATGCTATACTTTATGTAAATGTGAGTTGGTATTACTTAAACATATTAAAGACATGTCCACTGAGCAGTTCTGGGTTGTTACTCATAAAAATTAACAGCAGTAGATGGAAGAGAAGCTGTATTCTCATCTAGATGGTGTCCAACTTTTTGCAAAATGACGTAACTTTTTGCAAAGTATTTTACAGCCAAAAAGCACGATCACTTTGCTTAGTCACCAGAGCATGTATTTATTCCAAATTAGTCTAGATTATTTGATACGCAGTTGTTATATCTCATGAGGAGGAGAATTGTTTGTGAGACAAACTGTTCATCTTTGGTTCCTCTTACTGCTGATTTCCATGGATATAAACTTACAGTAGGGAAATGGCTCAGGATCTCCATCTGACTTTTAACATTTAGTCACCTCAGTGTCGCATTTGAGAGAAGCTTTATTCTCATCAGCTAAAGCAAGTAAGTCATTCTCACTGAAGTGCTGCATCCTACAGCCCATTGTGGTGAGAAATCAATTCACCCAGGGCTCAGCAGAGATCATTATGCAGATAACTGAAGCTATGGAAAGCAAGTTCCTTGATAATTAACTTTAATGTAAATACTGAATTTAAGAATAGTAATACATTATTCCATTACTATAATTAATTGTATATATTTATTTGTAATGTGCTACTTTGTAATATATAAGCCCACTGCCTGCATTTGTAAAAAAAAAAAAAAAAAAACTCTTGAAATGAAATTGAAACTAAGTGTAGTAAATATACAGATTATATATGAGAAGAATGTAGACATACAGTGGTTAGTTATGGTTAAAATATTGCATATTTCATACAGTATTTGGGATCAAGAATTCATTCAAGCACTGAGCAGAGGTGCTAGAACATTAAACATTTTCTGACCACAAACCCTTTTTCCAACTCTGTACTGTAGACACACATCCATTCACATACTAGTTAAAACAAACTTGTATCATAGATGCAACCAATTCACTGTGCTCATTTAGTACAAAATTTATAAATGGGAGCATTGGCTTGCAATAGTTAATAGCATTAATCAGGAATATTATGATCATAAAACAGCAGCTACCATATTTTACAGTAATTGTAAATACCATTTTAAGATATGAACAGGATCAAACAGTCAAATATTACTCATTGTTCAAAAGCTTCATAAGATTGAAATGCAGCAATGTAAATGCCACACCCAAAGCACCGGGATGCAGCCCTTGGATGTACAGACTCTTAATGCTGTAAAATTGTCCATTGATGAGGGGGATTCCCAGACTTGGGACACAGCACTGGAGTAGTCAGAAAGAGGTTTTCTACTGTCCACCCAATCAGGAGATTGTTGAGAGCCTTAAAATCAGGGAAATAATAATGCAGAATAAGTTACTTGAACATCACACATGCGATAACAATCGAACATACACCCAGTATAAATTTTGTAATGTTTTGGCGTTTGGCCTCTGCACATCACCACATTTCATTTCAAATGAAACACTCAATATGCCAGTGAAATTGCAAGAAAAGTGTGGCATTAACCATTCAGAAATTACAGACTTGTTCACATACACATGCACACTTATTTTGGGGGTTCATAAATAATGGGGAAAAAACAATTAAACTTAAGGATTGCCTTTAATACTCGAATAAAAATGACTTGCAGTCAATAACTGCCTGAAGTCTGAAACCCATGGACATGATGACCAATGCTGAGTTTCTTCTCTCTGGATGCTTTGCCAGACTTGTGAGTCTTCCTGCTTTCAGTCTTTGTTCTTCCTTTATTGAAAAGCATGCTCTACTTTTATTTACTTGCTGAGTCATGCTACACCTGGCCATGCAACTACAGTACTTGTCAGCCATTTTCTCCCATTATTTATGAGCCCCAACCCAAATTTTATGACGGTTTTAAGTTAATGTAAACAGTTAACCTAACAGTTACTGTAAGATCACAGCTAGTTTTTTTTCCTGCAGCTGCTCACAGTCAGAGCAAACTGACAAACTCTCACGTGTCATTTCCTCCACAATTACAGATTTTAATTATTATTCTTATTATTTTTTAATCACAAATGCTATCAATTTACCGACTTTTGGTGGTACTGAATATAATTTACCTGTTCCATAAATACTTGCAATAACCAGATTTATTTGAAGGTGACTCATTTCAGAATGACCACTTTTTAGAAGCTTTAGTAGCAGATTCTCCATTTTTGCCAGACTACATTTATGACCTTTCTCACCTGCTATTGTCACTTTACCAGAAATTAAAAGGTAGGAAAGATTTGGCAGGATGTGTATGAACATGAACATCATGTACACACATTTTCCACAGAAGTTCACAATTCACTTGAGAGTTTTAGGCGCTTTGTACAGAGGTGGACACCCTGGATTCAGAAAGTACAAGTCCTGCCATTTATCTGTTCCATCAATTAACTACAGCAGCTGATTTTAATTAACACAGCTCTTCAGCCTGGCCCGAACTAACTGGTGACGTCACCTGTTCTGTGCACAGAGAGAACTAATACATGGCACGTGCTGTCTTAATACTTTTGGCCACCACTGTGTATCTCTCTCGCTCGCTCTCTCGTGCGCGCGCGTGTGTGGCGCGCGCGTGTGTAACAAACATCAGTGTGTGTCTCGTGCTCACTAGCCCCACTTTAACTCAACTTTGACTAAATTCCTTTATCACAGTAAAATGACTAAAACATCTGATATAATATATATATAATGAGTGTAACACACTGCAGGTGCACTTACCGAGCCGCTGCCCTCCGCCATGTCGCGAGACTCACTGGGAGCCGGTGTCGAAGCCGGCCGCTTCCCCGGGTCACGTGACTGACGAACGGATTCCGTTCTGGCTCGATTGCTTTTCCTGTATTGAATTTGTACTTGAATTTTCTATCTGAATTTCACAGCTTGAAATGGATTGTTGAAAATGTCGTGTGACATTCAGAGCACTTAAATTCAAAGATGTTGCTGTTTAAAGTCAAATATTTCAGTTGAATAAATTCAGGAGTATTTAAATTTCAAAATTAACAATTCAACAGTGATTAAATTTCAAAATGTATTTTTCAAAGGCTGATATAATTCAAGTAATTATGATGCTAATTTGCTTCCATATGACCCTGTCTGTGAAAACCACTGTTTTCTACATAAATGACTGGAGTTCCACAGACAAGGTTAAAACGAAACATTGTCCAATTAAAGCACGTGCCAAAGAACAAATATGCGAAAGGACAGATTACATAACTATTTTGGTGGAGGTTGGAATTATTTTTGGTATTAAAAAAAAACACACACAGACACACACAGTATGTAATCATTAAGGCATTGTGAACAAATCCTGACTGCAGAAGTCTACCCATCCTCCAAAAGTTTTTAGCACCCAATTCTTATTATGCCCTCCTTATATAAAACCCTAATTGGTTTTAATGCAATCTTTAAGCGACAATTAAAAACCTGTTCTTAGATATTTGGGAAAATAAAATAAGACCGTGTTTGACTGTTTATATGTTATAGTTAGTAACTTAGTAACCAGTGCAACCAGTGTCAAGGATCTATTCAATGACAGAAACTTCAAAGCTTTTGTAAGTCACTCTGGAAGAGAGCATCTGCCAAAAGCCTAAACGTAAATGTAAATGTTAACGACTAGCTTTTAATATTTTAGCATCCAATCTTATTTTTACGACCTGGAGAATGGGTGCTCCTACAGTATGGTATTGTCTCATATGAATATTGGCTTTTGCAATATAAAGTGTGTATTTTTGTATAGGTTCTTAGACTAGACTTTATGAACAGGACGACACTGCGCGGTGTTCATGGCTGACTCTGATTAGCATCAGGCTGATGTGTGAGTGAGCAGGTTTTATATTCATGCAGTGCTCAAGCTTTCAGAGTCTAGACGTTTGTGACAATGCCAGCACATCCTCTGCATACAAAAATATAATGTGATACAAGCAAAAGGCCCTTGTGGAAATATGAGGGGCGTTCAAGTCAAACCAGGACTTTTTTTTTATTCACAGAATAACAGAAGACAGTTCTGAGAGTTAAAAACTCCTTTTATTTCTCTGATACACTGTAAACCCTAATGCTCAAAGTAATTAAACACATTGAGTACTGTTAACTTAAATAATTGCAATTAGGTCAAACTAATAGACCTTTTTGAGTATTCAGAACTTTTTGGTATTTATGAGTTTGTAGAAACGACACTTTTCAAGTTAGCTGAACAAATTTGATATTTAAATAATCGTAAGTACTTAAGTAACATTAACTGTCACCCATCATTTCTGTAGCAGTTGTTTACAGGGTTGGGTTGCCAGTTTGACACCAAATTGTATCTAAGTGATAGGAGTGAACAACCTTGCTCAAGGGTCCAACAGTGGCAGCTTGGCGGCTTTGGGGCTCAAAGCTTGCAGTCCAACACCTTAACCACCGAGCTACCCCTCCCCCCCATGGCCTTGGGTCTAGGTGGGTTTGCACTGGGTGCTTCGGTTTCCTCCCATAGTCCAAAGACATGCTGATTAGGGTAATAGGCATTTTCAAATTGCCCGTAGTGTGTAAATGAGCAAGGATTGTACGCTGTCCATGGTGTCTCCTGGCCCCCCATGACACTGAATACAGGATAAAGCAGTAAAGTGAGTGATTGAGCTATTCAATATCCTTTTCTCCAGTTTTAATGGAGTTACTGATAGACAACACTGGATGGCACTGTAGGAAAAGGAAAGGAATGATATCATCGCTATTCACATGAATGGACTGTGCTTGTAACTCTCAGTCATACCGAAATACGGGGTTGTGAAAAAAAAACAAATTTCTTTCAAAATCTGCTGTTCTGAAACACACTGGTGATGAGTGGCATGCAAAACAAGGGCACGACAATTGAGTCCGCTCGAAACATGCTTCACTTACAAAAAAAACCTGTTCAACCAAGTCACAGGTAAATACATCAAACAATCAAAATTTGATGAGAGGGAAAATGTGACAAATTCATGTGCACAGTTAGACTGAACGTACAGATTGAAGGGTGCTAAAAATAAGGCCTTTGTTTGTCCTCTGTTTGACTTGTATGCGAGACATGTAATTGTAATTCAGTGCCCCTTCCTATGCCCATCTGTCCTTTTCATGCACTTGAATGGCAGTGACACAGACACTTGTCTAAATGTCATGGCTCCTGATAGTGACATTTAAGTGAGCTTGTAGCCTGCTACCTGAGAATGCCTTCATTAGATACACTTCACACTGATCTTAGAAACCTTCTTGATTGTTAACACTGGAGGGGCCCAAACTGCTGGCTGTTTACATGAACACTTACAATCTTTCTTAAATTAGATTTTAAGAGCTGTCACATTATTCCAGTGATCATGTCAACTACTGCATGGTCTACAACTACAGTAGACCTTAAATCAGATTACAGCTGTTATTGGATTTCAAGAAATCATTTAAAACCACCTGGATTTCAGGCCGGTAATTGGGTTGCTCTGCAGATGTACAGATAGACAACAAAGCGAAAAATAAAGGATCTTGGTAATGCTGTAAGAAGTTAAGCCCATTTTCCCCCTGAAGGAAAGGGTCAATACAAAACAATAGAAATGTATTCAGACTGAGCATTTGTATCCTGAAAGGAGTGGTCTCTTTCATCGACAAGGCATGAGAGCTCAATGAATGCTTTAGGAAGGAGAAAAGTTTTTTTTTTTCTTGTCTCTGATTATGCTTAAGTAGTTAAGTTGTTCTTGGAAAATGGAATGGTTTCCGGTTATAAGGACAAAATCATGTGAGTGTTATTGGCGAACAGATATACGAGTTTGCTTTTTGAGTTATTGTAAAGAAGTTAACTTTAAAACCAATCCTTTCCAGACTTCCCAGTTGGAGACTCGCATATATACAGTAGTGAATCTTGGAAAATTAGAACATTTTTGTTTCAATTACACAACTTACTTTCAAAATTTTATTCAAAAAGTAACATTCTCATCCTCATATTCTAGATTTATTACACATAAACTGAAACATTTCAAGCCATGTTTTGTTTGTTAGATTATGACTTTTCTCAGTCTAGTTCAGTACATGCAACCACAATCACAGCGAAGGATGTCCAAAAGATGAAGAACTCCCTTTACAATGAGCTACAGAAGGTCATCGCTGAAAGGGCTGGCTGTTCACAGAGTGCTCATATTCATGTAAAGTTGACTGGAAGTGAAGCGTCTACTAGGAAAAGATGAACAAGCAACAGCGATGACCGCAGCCTTGAGCACATTGTCAAGCAAAGCCGATTCAAGAGCTTGAGAGAGTTTTACAACCAGTGGAGTGAGACTGGAGTCAAAGCATCAAGAGCCACCTGGCACAGCAGGTCTGGAAATGAGCTACAACTGATGCATTCCTAGTATCAACCCACATTGATGCAGTAATTCGTGCTAAAGGAAAATCATAAATTAAACAGAACTTTCCAGAATTTCTGTATTTAAAAAAAAAAAATTGATCCTAGGAAATATATATAAAAAGCTTGAAACATTTCACTTTATAGGTAACGAATCTAGAATATAGTAAATGAGAGTTCAATTTTTAAAATAAAATATCTAAAACTATGTATACAGTATATGTTTTATATATTTAATAAAAAAAAATGAAGCTCTCAAATACTGTATTCTAGATTCATTACCTGAATATATACAAAAATATATCAAATAAACTATTTAGTTTACTAAAACTACAAACAATATATAATACTACAAATATATACAGTATATATATATATAATATATATATATTATATAGTATATATATATAATAGAGAGAGAGAGAGAGAGAGAGAGAGAGAGATTCTTTTTTTCCCCTTTTTAAAAAAAAAATAATATTCTGTATACTACAGATGTGCAGACTTGATGCAGTGTTTACTACGTATATACTGATGCCAGCACAATAAGGCTGGGCACGGCATTACATCATGTAATGCCATTATATATGGCTAGCACCATATAAATAGTCTTAATTGTTTTTCACTCTCGGCCCATTTAAGGTTTAGACGCTCCAGATTGTTGGCAGTGTAGATTTTCTCACTTATATTGGGCCTTTTCTCTTCCAGTCAACTTTACATGAATATGCTTTGATTCAGCACTCTGTGAACAGCCAGCCCTTTCAGTGATGACTTTCCTGTAGCTATATATATATATATATATATATATATATATATATATATATATATATATATATATACACAGATGATGTGCATACTTGATGCAGTGTATATACTGATGCCAGCACAATGAGACTGGGCACGGCATTACATCAGATCCAAGACACCACTATCTTATGCAAGTTGTATTTTAGCCTCAATATAAGTGAGAAAATCTACACTGCCAACAATCTGGAGCGTCTAAACCTTAAATGGGCCGAGAGTGAAAAACAATTAGGATTATTCATATGGTGCTAGCTTTAAAATTCCTACTGACAATAACCTATTAAAAGTTTTTGGTAGGTAGCAAGCTCTGCCTACATCCTTTTTTGAGTCATACCTCCTGCATTATGTAATACATTCCTTTAATTATATTATTTATTTAAACTATTTTTCTCCTCACCACTATCGCCTGGCTTAAAATTCAAAGTAACGTACTACTTACAAGTTTTTGTCACTGAATATTCTTGTTTAAGTGGTTATTGGGATGACTGCGAGTCATTATTTTAAAGTGTCTGTACTTGTGTGAGCCTTTTTTTTTTTTTTGGCTACTCTGCTGATTTCTGTACACTACGAAATTTACTGATAGGAAGCTGATTACTGCAAAAAGGAAATTACGAAATAATATGAATAATATTCTCGGTCAGTCAATCAGTAATCAGCTTTTTCTTTTCTAAAATAAGTACATTAAATGCATATGACAATTTTTTATTTAAAGTAAAAATGTGTTGTAAAGTTATTTCTTGATTGATTTAACCTGATGTATGTCGCCATACTGTAATAAGTTACTGACATGGTTATTGAAATTATTCTGTAACAGCCACAGATTCCGCCTATCAATATGTGGTGCAATTTAATGTGTGACAAGTATTGCATTCATATTGTGTTGGCTGCAATGTCTCATTATGCACTTATATACTGTATGTCCATTTTGCATTTTTTGTTTGTTTCTTGTGTTTCTATTATTAAAATCTTTGTCAAGTCAAATTGTCTCCTTGTATATTCTCTGTCTCTGATTCTTTGACCGTTTCCATAATGAATGTACCCTGATTGGTGTGACAAATATATTTATTGGATTAGACTGTATAAACAACATAATTCTTATACACACATGCATCCTGCTTACATATTCCTGAATGTTACGGTAACAAACCAAAGCAGCCAAGCTGAGAGAAGATGAGATCACTGACCTCTACAGGACACCTACCTGGCGCAGATCCGGACGATGTTCAGACATCGCATGAGAAATATCTCTGCATTGTAATATGGTAGTTTACAATTATTTCCTAATTAATGTAATTAGCCACCATTTAACTCCGTTGGCATTCTGATGGCTCGTTTTTAATTTGGATAAATGGAAGAAAGGCGGTCGGCCCTGGATCCAGTTCCTCACCTCCACCGAGTCTCATCATTAACCATAAACAATTAAGAGATTAACAACCCTGTGAATGCTGATTTGCTGCTGAATGTAAATAATCCCGGCTAATGTCAGGTAATTATTTAAGCAGCAGATGAAATGACTTGGCGCCTCAGAGCAGTGACGGCTTAGAGGTAAGAATGCTTGTAAATAACTGCAATAGCCTTTGAATGGTGCAAGGCTTGCTGTAGTAGCAAGCAAAAATAGAGGGCATTTTTTATATAGAGTTACAAAAGCAGCCATAGCAACTAGAGCTGCACTACAACTGCAAAAGGCAAAAGAAGATGCAAATGCATGCAGTATAAAAGCTTCGGATGGAATATGGAGTTTGTTTCAGAAGGATCACATTATTATCCAGCATCAAGCAAAGAAAACAACTACGGAGATTGCTGAAGTTACTTAAACTGGTTGGACTGCGGAGCCCTGGAGAAAGGTCACGTGATCTGACGAGTCCAGGTTTACCCTGTTCCAGAGTGATGGGCGTGTCAGGGTAAGGAGAAAGGTACAAGCCTGTGGAGGCAGTGTTATATTCTGTTGGACAGGTCTACGCTCAGCAGCATTATGTGCCCAAAAAATGAAATCAGCTGTTGACCTGAATGTACCGTATGGGCATGTTGTTTCTTACCTGATGGCACGGTCATGTTCCAAGATGACGATGCCAGGATTCATCAGGCTCAAATTGTGAAAGAGTGGTTCAGGGAGCACGAGAGACAATTTTCACACATGGGTCGGCCATCACAGAGTCCAGACCCTAACCCCATTGAGAACCATTGGACAATGGCATTTATTGAAATAAATGTTGTGACGTTGCATA
Source organism: Clarias magur (assembly GCA_013621035.1). Classification (NCBI taxonomy): domain Eukaryota; kingdom Metazoa; phylum Chordata; class Actinopteri; order Siluriformes; family Clariidae; genus Clarias; species Clarias magur. The sequence goes on along the minus strand of QNUK01000815.1, from coordinate 76,876 downwards.
ATCTTATTGAAACAATGGCACATCCGTGATGACAGCAAAAGGCACTCCAGCGATATATTAGAGTGTGATATTTATTTCTTTTTGCCCAGTGAGTGTATACACATACCGTATTTTGCTTCCAAAGGTCCAGACATTCTTCTATTTTTTATGCAGTCTTGAGTTCTCCAGGCTTCCTGCAGGGCTTTTTTAGCACTCATGTTTTTGTTGCAAGTTTTTTTGTCTACCATTTTCATTCCTGGGCAGTTTCAGAGGAATGTTTTTTTTTTTTTGTTATTGTTGTTGTTGTTGTTTGTTAAGACACATGGTGACCTACGAATCATCCAAGTGAAAAAAAAAAAAAAAAAAAAATCTAACCTAAGGCATGAGCCAGTGAGAAACAGGTGCAGATGATGACAGATGATCAGGATATGAATATACTGCTGATGCACTTTGCAGATTGTCGCAGTCAAACATTTGTTCCAATTTCTTTCATTTAATCTACACAATTGAGTTTAATATGCAGAGCTGAGCCGTGGCTTAAGACTTATGCACAGTATCCGCATTGCTGCTTTGAGTTAACTGCCTTCAAAAGGTTCCCTAATGAATGAATGAAACTCACATATCACGTATCAAAACCGACATATTTAAGAGGCAAAGTAACCTGTCTGTGGTCTTTCCTTTAACCAGATCAGAGTTTTGAAACTGGACAACTGGCTCTGTAAAGCAGAAAGTGAAGTCGCCATCAAGTTCCATCACTCAAGGAACCGGGGACAGTTCTTCTTGAAGGATGGCCTAATAACCTGTCACAGATAGTCTGGGGCTTCTTTACCCTGACTCCATCACAAACTGATGCTGATAACAAGACAAAGGACAGCCATACTCCCTATTATGCCCCTCATACTATTACGTGTTGTTCGGTATCATTTTATCCCCATCTAGTTCAGGTAGAATAATTCAGACCACATTATAAGCGTCTGTGACTCTGTCCAGATGTTTAGAAAAGCAATGGCGTAATTGGCATCCATTATTAATAAACACCATTATTAGACAACACTCAGAAACTCTTGTTACGAGAAACAATGAAAAAGAAATAATATATAGGACTCACACTAGCCACCATGATGGCTTGCCGTCGCAAACATTATTAGAGTGCCGCCCCGAGAACATTACTCATAATTCCCCACTAGAACAACCTCTGGAATTAGAGACGACAGAGTTTTAACGATGCAATTTATCTTTATAATTTAAGAGTTAAGGTAAAGCAATACTGAAATTATAGCAGCTGGGCAGAAATCCTGAATAAATAGAAATACTTAATTATCGAGATTCCTCTGGTGTTATATTTATAAACCTTCCACTATAAAGTCGATTAGATGTGTTCATATGTAAATGTATGTTTATGCGCTTACTGATTTGATCCTGCATTGCATAGATGTAATGCATTTTAGAAGCTCCGATGTCATAGCGAAACATTGGCAAAGCATTTGCAGCATCATTTAAAATTTTATAAATATCATTATTAAATAATATTTAATAAGAGGAAGAAGATTGTAATCGTTCTCAAACACAAGCATGTCTTAAGGGCCTTGTTCAAGGGCTCAAGAGTGGTAACTTGGTGCTGGCGGTCGAACCCCCGGCCTTCTGATCAGTAACACAGTAAACCCACAGCATTAATGGCTTGAGCCACGACTGCCCCATTTGGGTATATGTGCTGAATGGATAACCACCAGATTGTGAAGTACGTAGTCATGTCAAACATGGGTGGAAAAAACTAACAAGGCCAGCCCCCCAAGTGACTGAATCGATGACATCACTCACTAGTGCAAATGCAGTAGCCTAGAAGCATTGAACCAAGCCCAAAACTGGAACCAATGGAAAACAACAACAAGAACCAGTGACTAGCCAGCCATAGGATTATGATGATGATGATGATGATGATGATGATGATGGGAATAGGATCAAGGGCCCCCAAGGCTTAGTATGCCTGTGGGCACCAAAGCCTAGCCCGTCTCACCCAATATTACAGAAAAATGAAGTAGCAAAAAAAAAATTCAATACTGACCAATATACAGTCGGAAGGTTCCAGAACACCCAGTGCATCACAGCCTGCAGGGGCTTAGCAGGCAAAGAGTTTGAGGTTGTTGATGCAGCATCCAAATGCCCCAGATTTCATTCCACCCAAATATACGTGAGATGCATGTAGGCTCCATGGAGGCCCCACCCTACAACCCACAGTACCCAAAGGATGTCCTGATGCCAGACACCAGAGAACCCCAGAAGTCCTGCGGAGTCATGCCTCGAGCAGCCAGATCTTAGCTACTGTACATGTGTGTCTTAAAATTATCGTTGCACATGAATCAACTGTGCATCTACTGTAATTATCTATGGGATATGTGTACAAATATGTATGAACTTAATTCCTTTCCTCTTTCTAAAGAAAAAATGTATTAAATACAGGAAAATACAGAGACACTCATCAGTAAATCGGTCCTTAGTGGAATCAATTCTTTCTTTGTAATTTATAATCTCCTCATCAGCGATTCCATCTTCCACTTCTAGAGAGTCTTGAGAGATTTTTATTTATTTCTTTTTCAGTCACTGCCTCCAGTCCCAGCACAAGTGATTTTATATCCACATGAATGTCATTTTTTAAAATCTTATTTCTTTGCCACGTACATTATTTGGGTATCTAGCCATTTTGCGCAAATAGAAATCGACATATTTTTTCTGTTCGAATAAATAAAATAAGGAGTGGCAGATTTCCAACAGCAGCTATTTTAGACCTAGACACAACATTTGAGCTTTTTTTTTTTGCACATTTATCTTACTTTACAAATTTCTGTACTATTTTAAAGCAGCACATCCATAATCCATAAGACTCAGCAACACATTTCTCAATATTTGCGGAGCTGGCAATGGAAACCTTTCAACCTATGAAGTGGGAAAGCAGCTTTACTGATAACCTCAACCCCACCCTGTCCATAATAATGCACCGTGAAGATTGTATTTATGAAAATGTGTACTCTGAATTGAGTGAAATATTGTGTTGGCTTCAGGAAAATTGCAAAAAACAAACAAACAAACAAAAAAAAAATCAAGCATATTACTGCAGTTGTACAAACCATTCTGACCATTTCGAAATCAAGCAGCACATGCGATTTGCTCTGCTTGCTAAGACGATGCAGTGTTTCTGCACATCAGGCTGGTAAAGGCAGTTAGAAGAAAACACTGTCATCAGAGAAATAATGGGAAACTCAGTCACTGCGCAGACTCTGCTTGTTTTCAGTTTTCTATGTTTGGCATCTATTGTAGCGTGTTCTGGGCATCCATGCAGACATAGTGCCATACGCATACAAATGACCTAATATTATTTTCGCAGGCATATCACCATGTTTGCTCGGCATCAAGTGCCCAATGAATACAAAGGGACTATGTAAACAGACTGACATTGTTCTCCATCTCTGGGATTTAATAATTTATGAAAGGCTCAGTGCACAGAGGTATGCAGACATGTTAAGCTTTCATAAGATTAATCCTTGATGAATGACGGTTCAAGAGTCACTGAGATAGCGAACTGATGTTAAGTAAACGTTTGCTACTTCGATAAGAGATGAAATGTTTCAGTGCTAAGTCAAGTTTAAACTACAACTTTCGAATAGATTATTAAGGGTCTTCCATGTAATTTGGCATCACATCAGCAAAAACCAACCTTGAAAATATAAAACTGCCAAAAGATTGAAGTGAAAAGTAAAAGATTTACATCCATATTAAACAAACCATCTGCAACAAGAGAACAGTAAAATGGATGAATTAATTAATTAATAAAAAAAAAAAAACTTTATGAGATGAATAGAGAAAGACACGTTGAAAGAAACCAGACTTGGAATAAAACTCACCTGTCTGTCTTAGCCAACGCATTCCTCATCTACAACTCAAAAGTTAAGCGAGACTATCCAACTATATGTCCATCCAACAAGGCAGTTTGGGATTTCCACCCATCGCAGAGCACAAGCACACACATTCTATGGGCAATTCGGAAATGCCAACACAGCTGTTTTCAGACTGTTGGATGATACCAGAGTACCTGGAGGAAACCCACGAAGATCAACCAAAACATGGAAACTCCACATACAGTAGTAGGTAAAATACAAGCCCCCAACCCTGGAAGTGTGAGATGCTAGTGCTAACAACTGAGCCACCATGCCAGACAAACAACACTAATGGTGTTTAAAGATTGTTCAGTATGCAGCAATGCTGGACACAATTCCAAGTAGAGATACCCCAGGTAAAATATTACCTCAAGACATATATGCACCATTTATGGACATTATACATTTGAAAATCCATGCACATTTGCATTTCTATTTCATTTAATTTAATTTTGCACACTTTTGCACATTTATGGTCATTATATCTTCACATTCCTGCATATTTACACTCTCCCCGGACATTTCTATTTAAATTCTATATCAATTTCCACGCCAGTTTCCATTTTGCCATATTTGTACAGCCATATTGTATATATTTTGTACAGCTACGTTCTTTTTTAAAATATATTTTATATTTTGTTCTTCTATTTTTTTTCTACGGCTAAGTTTTTCTATATTTTTTATATTCCATAATTTATTTCTTATTAATAATCTTGATTTTAAGGTCGAAGCATTTCACTTGCATATTATACTGTGTATGACTGTACATGTGACCAATAAAATTAGAAAAGAAATCTCTTTACATTTCTACTTAAGAAAGAGAAGAAATTTACGATTTAATTTATTTTCAGTGTCCTTTACATTTACTTAAGCATCAAAAGTATTTGGCTTGTATTAGCTCACAGTTGCCTTTAAGTCATAGTAAAAGTCTTTCTCCTCTATCTCTCTCTATTTCTCTCTCTCGCTCTGCTTCCAGACTATGCTGTTTTTTATCGCTGTCCGAAACGGCCTCCACTTGTGTTTTAAAACATCTGCTTTATGATTAAACATTTTACACAGTGAAGGCAAACCATGTAATTACATATAACAACCGCTTCAAGTGCTGGAGATATTTGCTGTAGGATGTAGTGGAGTAAAAGTGCAAAAACCCACTAATAAAAGTACTAACGTAAAGTGCGAACCAGACATACAGTAAGTACAGTAACACAGAAAACCTACTTATTTACCTTACCTCTGTTAAATAGAGCAGTTCTTGGAGGCAAATCAAATCTACAATCTCTAGTTGACATTATCCACTGAAGTAAGGGTTAAAAATGTACATAAACTGCATATATATATATATATATATATATATATATATATATATATATATATATATGCAGTTTATGTACATTTTTATATATACAGTATAGTGGAACCTCGGATTACGAGCATAATTCATATTCCAAAACACTCGTAAACCAAATCAAATCTTCCCATAAGAAATGATGAAAACTCAAATAATTAATTCCACAGCCCCAAAAACTTAATACAGAAAAATAATTAACAATATATTATTAACAATATATAACAATATATTAAGTAAAAATAAAACAAATTAACCTGCACTTTACCTTTAAAAAAAGTTAAAATAAATCCCAACAGATAAGTGTTTCCGTTTGTGCACGCAGACGCAGTGTATTTGTGTGTGTGTGTGTGTGTGTGTGGAATTTGCCTTTTCCCTTGCCTCGTCTTACACAGTAAAACTCCTCCTTCCTCCCCCCACCTCGCTTTTTAAGTTTCACAACAAACACACACAACGGAAACACTGCTTTAATGGGAAAAATAGAAATTTCTCTAATGACACTCACGTGAGCGCAGACTAACGGAATCACTGCTGGAAAGTAAAAAAAAACAAAAAACAAATGAACCAGCACCTTACCGTTGAAAAGAATCGAGACAGAGCAGAGTGTGTGTGTCTGTGTGAAGGCAGGAGGAGGTGGGGGGTGTGTAAAGGCGAGAGAGTGGGTGTCGGGTGTTGGTGTGTGTGCGTGGGTGTCAAAAATCTTGGCACTCGTAAACCAAGACATGCTCGTATTTCAAGTCAAAATTTAGTAAAAATCTTTGCCCGTCTTGCGGAACACACTCGTAAAGCGAGTTACTCACAATCCGGGGTTCCACTGTATGTGTGTGTGTGTATATATATATACACACACACACACACACATTTTTTTAATTGCAATAAACTACAGTAAGTGGTTGATAAAGACCACATATTTTTTTGTCAAGCGCTATACCATGGGTGTTAACATCAGGCCCGAGGGACAAATGAAACTTAAAGACAGACTTGTCTCTCATGTTTTTTTCTTTCTTTGATTTGTTAAAACAGCTAGCTAAAGGGCAAGTAAAAAGCAAAAGCAAAGAGCACTAGGTCAGCCATGATACCGCACACACTGGAGCAGATAGCATTTAGGGCCTTGCTCAAGGACCCAATTAAATATGCTTAGAAAGTATTGGAATTTGTACACTGATCACCCAAATAGGTTAAAAACTCTATATTACTCTATGTAAATATATGCTGTTATGCATGCATCAATATGTACAAACCATTTATCTTAGAATCATCTTAATTGTTTCTAAAAAATGTTTAAAAAATCATCAAAGTAATTTAGAACCAATCACATCTCATTAAATTCACATTCAACATTTTTCTTAATTACAGCAACATCTACGAGGAAAGTGTTGATTCAATTTCAAATTAACTGCCATTAGTATCAAATGTGACTCACATTTTTCTAGTGCCAGTATCTAAAATCGTATTATTTTAATCGGATTGCTAATGAAGAGAATATACTGTTTATGCCTGTTCTACGTATATCATAATAACCAATAGTAGTTTCTCTAGTAGTGAAAAGGAGCCTAACATCGTTAACACAGACATGACAAGATATTTCTACAGAAAATGTCTTAAAATTTTAACATTCCCAAGCACACACACACACACACACACATCAAAGCTGTGTCAAAGATATTTGGAAAGGAAGGAGGCAGTGATGTCTGTAATGAAATTGCTGCTCAGTGACCTGGTTTTAACCCAGTCGAACTGCTCTGGGACGAGGTGAATTGGAAGTTTTGAAGAGATGTGTACAAGGCCCATGAAACTTCTATGGAGACACAGCACAACCTAATTACAACTATATGTAGTTTACTGTAACAAACCACTAAATAAACTAAATGCCATTTAAATAGTCTAAATAAATTCATTAAAAAAAACTATATTTTGAAATGCAAACATTGTTACTTCAGACTTCAAGTTAAACTGTGACAGTAGATTTGACAGCAAAATGAGATAACTTCATGTTTACACTTTTGAGAAAAAAACAAACAAACTGATAAAGACTTTTTTTCATGCATGTTGTTTGAGTCACATGGGTGTTGAAAAACATAAATTGCAAACTAATCAAGAAAATTATTGTTATAACTGTGAATGTGGTGTGATTTTTCAAAAACAATGTCACAATGGATGAATCAGCTTGCAGTTGTGTTCGTGTGAAGTTTAGTGTCAATGATATGGTAGTTGAGTTTTTAAAACCAAATATAGCAAACTTGAGCTTTAATTGTGCTACAAATTTTGTATTAGATCAAACAGCAAGAAGTGGCAGCAAATTAGATTCAGGGAAAAGGGGTGTGGCACAAGAAACGTCTTTACTTACAAAGCTTGTTGACAATCATGAGAAAGATTAGAAATATCTAATCATTCAAAAGGAAAAAAAAAAAAAGATTTAGTCAATCCAAGTCAAATCAAGTCAGCTTTTATTTTCATTTCAACCATATGAGACGAAAACAACATTCCCCAATTGCCAAGATACTACATGCTACAACTTTGAGTTGTTGTACTGTTACACACGTGGACAAAATTGTTGGTACCCTTCGGTCAATGAAAGAAAAACTCACAATGGTCACATAAATAACTTTAATCTGACAAAAGTAATAATAAATAAGAATTCTATGAATGTTAACCAATGAAAGTCAGACATTGCTTTTCAACCATGCTCCAACAGAATTATATATTTAAAAAAAACTTATGGAACAGGCCTGGACAAAAATGAAAAAATGATACCCCTAACTTAGTTTGTTGCACAACCTTTTGAGGCAAATCACTACAATCAAACAATTCCTGTAACTGTCAATGAGACTTCTGCACCTCTCTGCAGGTATGCAGAGGTATGCTAAATAGGATTGAGGTCAGGGCTCATAGAAGGCCACTTTAGAATAGTCCAATGTTTTCCTCTTAGCCATTCTTGGGTGTTTTTAGCTGTGTGTTTTGGGTCATTGTCCTGTTGCAAGACCCATGACCTGCGACTGAGACCCAGCTTTCTGACACTGGCCAGCACATTTCTCTCTAGAATCCCTTGATAGTCTTGAGATTTCATTGTACCCTGCACAGATTCAAGACACCCTGTGCCAGATGCAACAAAGCAGCACTAGAACATAACAGAGCCTCCTCCATGTTTCACAGTAGGGACAGTGTTCTTTTCTTCATATGCTTCATTTTTCCGTCTGTGAACATAGAGCTGATGTGCCTTGGCAAAAAGTTCCATTTTTGTCTCATCTGTCCATAGGACATTCTCCCAGAAGCTTTGTGGTTTGTCAACATGTAGTTTGGCATATTCCAGTCTGGCTTTTTTATTATTTGTTTTCAACAATGGTGTCCTCCTTGGTCATCTCCCATGTAGTCCACTTTGGCTGAAACAACGACGGATGGTGCGATCTGACACTGATGTTCCTTGAGCATGAAGTTGACCTTGGATCTCTTTAGAAGTCTTTCTGGGCTCTTTTGTTACCATTCGGATTATCCGTCTCTTTGATTTGTCATGAATTTTCCTCCTGTGGCCACGTCCAGGGAGGTTGGCTACAGTCCCATGGAGCTTAAATTTCTGAATAATATGTGCAACTGTAGTCACAGGAACATCTAGCTGCTTGGAAATGGTCTTCTAGCCTTTACCTTTAACATGCTTGTCTATAATTTTCTTTCGAATCTCCTGAGACGACTCTTTCCTTCGCTTCCTCTGGTCCATGTTGAGTGTGGTACATACCATGTCACCAAACAACACAGTGACGACCTGGAGCCCTATATATAGGCCCACTGACTGAGTACAAGATTGTAGACACCTGTGATGCTAATTAGTGGACACACCTTGAATTAACACGTCCCTTTGGTCACATTATTTTCAGTATTTTCTAGGGACTGTCAGACTATTTAGCGATTTACAATATATTAGAGGAAAAACTGCCTGCATCTCAGATGTTTATCAACGCATACTGTATGTACCTTATTACTGCTGGGGTGACTGTAATGGCTGTAACAGAGTGTAAAGGCTTCGTTTCTTGGCTTCAAATTTCTTCAAAAATCCATCAAACGCGTATAGCACACTCGCGGCAGTCATTCGCCTGGTTGTTTCACTTACTGTAGCTGACATGAATGAATGTGATTGACTTGCCACTGTTTGCCTAACGTGGAAAATTAAAGCTATTTATATGAAGTTATATGGCAGTATTCACAATTCAAAGAAAAAGTATTTGCCAGAATGCACAAAAGATGTGATTTGTGTCCATATTTAAACTCCTTAGGTTGTCTTTGCTCTGTTTACGTTTCTCTTCTATTTGGCTCACTGTTTCCTTATCTGTTAATGTTGCTGCTTATATGTCCTTGTTGTTCATTTTTATGTTGTGCTTAATAACGTCCACATCTGCGCTTACACCTTGCTCGCCTCATTATCTGACGATATCAAGATGCTTGTAGGTGCAGGCAAGCAATCAGGAGGAAGCTGGAAGAATAAACAAAGACCAAACTCATTAACATGAAGTGTCAAGGTATTCACTGGTATGCGCGTAAAGCTTTCTGTAATGTCATAATCATATCAGGCTGGTGGGTATTTAAATAGGCTTTAACTTGGTTTAGAATTAGGAAATAAAAACTACATTTATTAGAAATGTATAGAAATGCACACACACACACACACACGCACACACACACACAAAAATAGATTAAACCAATGGATTGTATCACCTCTAATGTAAAAGTCGGTAGATGTGCAGGTAAATAATATTGTTTAGTTTTTGTTTTTCTTTTGCACTGCCAGTTATACATATCTCTTATTTATTTATTTATTTATATATATGAATACATGTTTGAACATGTATGTGAAGATATATTTCCATCGGAAACATTGTCTTTATTTCAAGTAATGTGTATATCTGCAACACAACGCCGAACGCTCACGCACACAAACCATTTTATTTTATCAGTGGTGTGTGAACTAGAATGCATTTCTTGTAGAAATTCATTTGATTACTAGGTCTAGCATTTTGATGTGAATATGTCATTATGAAGAGAGTGTTAATGGTTCCAGGGCCAGCATTTCTTTGAACTTTTAATATACAAGTGTCACCAAATGTGTATAGAGGTGGAGCATGAAAACAGAGGAACTATTTATAATTGGTGCTGGCAGGAATGCACAGAGTCAGAATATTATACATTATACAGTATGCTCAAAAACTGTTTTGGGTTAATTGAGGATAACTAATTGGAATTATTCAACAGTGAGTTAACCGAGTCATCTGATTGGATGAAAGACTTTCGACGAGGGGTGATGTATGGTAACAACACTGGGATGTTTAACTACCATCAACTACCAGAGTTTAATAACCATTAATTACACTAACTCTCAGTTACTAGCATGGGTGAAAGTAGGTCTGTACGATCCTCAGTACTGGAAAGAGCGGAGAGCAGCTACCTGCCAAAAGTCACATTCAAACCAGTCACAGAAGCAGCTTCAAGGAACTTACGAAGTCGTTCCAATTGCCTGAACTGTCCATGTTGTTGTGTTGATGAGTTACATAAGCTACAAAGCTAACTCATTTCTAACACAAGGCTGAATCCAAAATTCCAAAAGGCCGAATCCCGAATCTCTAACCCCTGATCAAGTGGCATTACTTGGTGTGTGGAACATGGGGTTGTGCACTAGAAAACCCCCGGACGTTAGCTGATATTCTAAAGCAGTACAATTTGAAAGTTTCTCAGGATTGTCCACCACCTCTATGGCTTATTCTCTTCACATTCTGACCAAACCGGGAAGAATTTAAATCTACTTTCAAACCTTGTTAATTAGACTAACTGTCGCCCGCTAACTCTCAGTCGCCAGCTCCGCCAGTTCCTGTTAGTTAGTTCCACCAGGTGTGGAAACATATGTGTTGATGGAGCAAAAAAAAAGTAAGAGCAGTATCACACTCGAGGGCGGCACCCACATGCCTACAACCACATGACAACCATACTGATATTTAGTAAAACAGCACACTGACTCATATGATATGCCAGTTATGGGGTATGATAGTGTACATTATACAAGTATGTATGAACTATGTTTAAATTCAAGGTGTTTCAAGACATTAGTATCTAACTTTTTACCTAACAAAATCTAACTTTGGAATGTTTGCAAACATAGCATGTTTATTTGTTGGTGAGTAATATAACATGCATACATACTGTACAGTACAACTGATTATATGGTGTTTTGTTTGTTTGTTTGTTTGTTTGTATGTTTTTGTGCAGTAATTGCACAATCTTTAACCTTCCTCTATTCATTTATGAATCCCATTTCATTAACTGTTCAGAAACCAACCAAGGTCATACTGTACATTATTACTCCATGAATGTTTGAAAGCTACTATTTTACGCGGCGAGCTCCACTCAGAGCCGAGGAAAATCAAGTTCCAACGTAGTGGAAATGTAGTGCAGTTGAAGAATGGAGGTGTGGATGTAATTTTATAAACAGGAATATGTAATTTCCGCGTACTATGAAGGTACAGGTTTATGCAAATTCATGGCATCGATGTGGTAAGGTGGTAGATTGTGCCTAAAATAATTAAATGACAAGTTACTCATCCCCCTGTAATTAATTCCTGGCTACGCCTCTGTACTGTTAAGTTCGTTGATTAAATTTACAGTGTATAAAACAGATGAGGAACGTTCAAGTGACATGAAACGATTCTTAGAACTTCAGTTTGATGTTTCCCGGTCTTGGGCCAAGAACTTTTCTGATCAACTTTATTTCTACATTTCTTTATAGATGTATAAATACTATATACGTATACACTGCCATTAGCTTGTTGATCAGGATAGATCAGCGCTGTTCCTTGTGCTATTTGTTCATTTTGATTAATTCAGTGGATTCGGAGTTAATATATGTCATCTGTTTGAATCTTTACAACAACAGGAGCAATCTAGTATTCTGGCAACTTGCTTCACTGATGTTGATGCAATACAGATGATGATTAAAGTGGATACATTATCAGGTTTTATTCGTGAGCTTCGAACTCATCAAATTTTAGAAGTGGTTAGTGCGTTTTATGTTTCCGGAAGAAACATTTTAATAATAAGATGAAAAGAAGTTATTTAAAACAGCTTTGCAGATTTATTCGCAAACCCACATTGTTATGAAAGCCGTAAGTATAATGGTGAGGTGGCTCATTCAGCATTCATACAGAAATATATAGTATATACCATATATATATAGTTTCTGTATATGGAACGAATGATCCTTGACAATCGACGGATAACTTGTCATGAACTTGTGTAAGAATCAAATCTGTCAGTCAGTGTGAACTGTACACACAATCGTTCAACAACACCACTTGCACATTACAGGAACTCGGCTGGGAGTTATCGCCACATCCTCTGTACAGTCCTGTCCTCAATCCGAGCCATTTCTACATGTTCGGGTAATTAAAAGGAGTTCCAAGCACTAGAGAGACACTGGGATAAGTGCATTAGTGTATCAGGGGATTATATAGAGAAATAGAGAGAGTTTTTACTCTCAGAACTGTGTTCTGTTACAGTATTCTGTACAATTCGATTCCACATTTAATTTTTTTTTTTTTAACCTGTCACAGAACCTTAGGGCACTGAGTGGAGAGACTTTCCTCAACTCAATTTGAAATGTCTGGTCCTTTATTCTTCTTTCTGTCCAACAGAATATCTGTGTGATGACTGGAGGAGTCCGGTAGCGTGCGCAGGTCTCAAAAAGTGCAACCTGCTCCACAGAGCTTGTTTTTTTCTCACTTTTGACTGGCCTTGTGTGTAATGAATGTTCCAGACTGGCACCCCTGCTGTGGCAAAGCAGCAATTTTAAAATAGCCCACATTCCTGTTTCACAAATTTCACCATGAGTAGCTTTCATGTGTGTGAGCGCTGGGAGTAATTTCCATTTCTAGTTAGATTTTTAGTTTTTATGTTTTTGTTTTTTCAGTTTCCATGTGCTGATTGATTATGTGATCTCACTAGAGATGGATCATTCTGTGAGTGTGTTTGTGTGTGTGTGTGTGTGTGTGTGAGAGAGAGTTTCAGTTCAAAGCAGTGTAAACACGATTAATGACTCAAACTAAGACTTTTATTTCACAGAAAACAAAAACATGATAATGGAAAATTGAAAAATCATACTTTTGTAATTATGTTTTTATGTTTTAATACATTAACATGACATTTATTATTACACCTGACTCAAAGTGATTATATCCAATAACTCTCATAATGTGTACTACAGTAGGCCAACAAATAATTATTAGTCACACAATAACGTAGAAGCAGAAAAAAATATGTCTGCATGATATAAAACATACAAATGAAAAATACAAACATTTACAGATAACTTTCTCTATCATACTATCTACATATTATCTACCATGCTTATCCCGTGTTAAGTCATGGGTGCCAACTCATTGCAGGGCACAAGCACACACTTACACAAGCTACAGGGCAAACATACAGTAGATTTGAACAAGTTTCAAGCCCCCAGCTATTAATTATATTAATAACTATAACTAATATATAACTAATAATTTATAATATTATAACCATTGTTATGTTCAAGGCAACAATACTAACCACTAAGCCACCCTACAGTATCTGCAATTTCCAGGAGGCCTCCCTTCCAAGTGTTAACTACGCAATTCAATTTATTTGATTGTCTGAATAAAAGTATTAGTTTACCTTTTTTGAAGATACTGGGACATAATAGCTTTGTGTCAGGTATACTAGTATAATCCTGAACACTGGTGTGCCACAAGGCTGTGTACTGAGCCCCTTCCTGTTTTCACTGTACACACATGACTGCAGCCCTATGCATGGTTCTAATACCATAATTAAGTTTGCGGATGACACGACAGTGATTGGCCTCATCAGTGACAATGATGAGACTAACTACAGGGCAGAGGTAAAGCACTTGGCTGAGTGGTGTGCTGACAACCACTTGCTCCTGAACACCAGTAAGACCAAGGAACTCATTGTGGACTTTAGAAGGAGAAGAGGTAACACACACTCCCCTGGCTACATCAACGGGACAATGGTCGACCTTGTTACAAACTTCAAGTTCCTGGGGATACGCATTTCTGAGGATTTGACTTGGTCCACTAATACCACCAGTCTCCTCAAGAAAGCTTCCCAGCGCCTCTTCTTTCTGAGACTATTAAGGAAGAATCACCTTTCTAAAGACATAATGAACAATTTCTACCGTTGTGCAGTAGAGCGCATCCTAACCAGCTGTATTACAGTCTGGTATGGTAACTGCTCTGTCTCGGACCGTAAATCCATCCAAAGGGTGGTAAAAGCTGCTCAGCGTATCATTGGTACCCCACTTCCTGTCATTGAGGAAGTCTACAAGAGGAGGTGTCTGCGTAGAGCACGAAGTATCGTGAAGGACACCTCTCACCCTGCACATGAACTGTTTTCTCTCCCTCCCTCTGGAAAAAGGTTCAGATGCCTAAAAGCCAAGAGCAGCAGGCTGAGGAACAGTTTTTACCCCACAATGGTTACCTTACTGAACACAACTTCACTGTCCCCCTTACATAGACGGTACCACCATCACTGATAACCCGACATTCATGTTTAATACCTCTGTAAATACTTCCCGTTCATTCATTTGTACCTTCTGCACATGGACTGTACACTAATATGTGTATATTCATATATGTAGATGTGTGTATAGGTATACTCTGCATTTCCATCCAGCGGCTAAATTACTCATATTTATCCATATGTATACTCATACTATTGCACATAATGTGAATTCACTTATATATAGTTTCTGTATATCTTTATTCCACATATTTATAATCAGACATATCTGTAGCTATTCTGTACATTAATTTATCCATCTATGCTCACTTTACAATGTATATTCATGTATGTATATGTATATATATATATATATATATATATATATATTATCATGCACACTCGTAACCCGACCGGCACTAGGACCCGGAAGTAATACGGTCGGGTTTCAGGAAGCATAAAAGGAAACAAGATGGCGCCTCACATTGCTCAGTCATTGAGTTTTGCCCATGCTATCGCCGACGCCTCGCTCATCTAAACGCGAGTACTCACTTTCTTGGGTTATCGTTTCTGATTGGGTGTGTGTATTTAGAACGCGGGTTTATTTGTGTAAACTCTTGCTCTTGCTTCGGGAGAGTTCTAATAATAACCAGCGTGGTTATCCTGCCTGCTCGCGCTACTTCCGCGTTTGGGTTTACCATCCACGCTACAGGGCTAACTGCTAGTCTTCTGATTCATCTCCGGTTAGTTCGTGACAGAATGACTGAGCCATGTGAGGCGCCATCTTGTTTCCTTTTATGCTTCCTGAAACCCGCCAGAACCGTCGGTACTCCACCTCCCGCCGTGGTTGACACAGGAGCCGGGGAACCCATGCAATTAGGGCGCGCCTCCTTAACCGCTGCAGAACGGGAACGCCGTTTTAGAGAGGGGCTCTGCGCGTATTGTGGATCCGCTGCACACCATCGAGCCATCTGTCCTCTGCGGCCAGAAAACGCGCAGCCCCGGTGAGAAATGAGAGTAGCTCACCGGGTCCCATCTCCCTCTCCACCACCCTGACTAATGATTCCCGTCTCACGGTAAAAGTACACCTCCAGTTTGGCCACAAACGGGTCGGAAGTACCGCGTTCGTCGACTACGGGGCAGCAGGTAACTTCATTGACTCTTCATATGCCAAAAAACTGGGGATAAAGATCGAGGCGTTATCCCAGCCCGTAACCATTACATCAGTCGACGGTCGGCCTCTTTCCTCCAGTCCCATCTCCTTTCAAACTCAGCCTATCACCCTCATCATCAACCAGCATCGGGAACAGATTCAGTTTTACACCACCACCATTTCATCACCACCCATCATCCTCGGACGCCCTTGGCTGCTGCATCATGACCCACTCATATCATGGACCCAAAATCGGATTCTACAATGGGGGCCGACCTGCACCGAGCTCTG
Organism: Clarias magur; assembly: GCA_013621035.1. Taxonomy (NCBI): domain Eukaryota; kingdom Metazoa; phylum Chordata; class Actinopteri; order Siluriformes; family Clariidae; genus Clarias; species Clarias magur. The sequence goes on along the minus strand of QNUK01000815.1, from coordinate 60,654 downwards.
CCTACGGGCCGAGGCTGGGACGTGCTCTAGGGAGTCCGAGGCCCCGGATGTCGACACAGACAACATCCCGCTAGACTACCGGGACCTGGCTGAAGTCTTCTGTAAGAGACGCGCTACCCACCTACCTCCTCATCGCTCATACGACCTGGCAATCGATCTTCAGCCAGGTGCGACACCACCCCGCGGCCACCTCTATTCACTATCTAACACCGAGATGCAGGCGATGGAGGAGTACGTTTCCAGCGGACTTCGCCATGGTACCATCCGGCCCTCCTCCTCACCTGCCGCTGCGGGGTTCTTCTTCGTGAAAAAACGCGATGGTAGTCTACGTCCCTGTGTCGATTACCGGGGGCTCAATAATATCACCATAAAAAACCGACATCCACTGCCTCTTACCAACTCTGCCCTGGACGCCCTCTCTGGTGCCACCATCTTCACTAAGTTGGACCTCCGGAGCGCCTACAACTTGGTGCGCATCAGAGAGGGCGATGAGTGGAAGACGGCCTTCATCACCCCTACAGGACACTACGAAAGTCTGGTCATCCCGTTTGGTCTCTGCAACGCACCTGCCGCTTTCCAACAATTCATCAATGACGTTCTCAGAGACATGTTAGGCCGTTGGGTGTTCGTCTACCTTGACGACATCCTCATCTACTCCCGAACCGTCAATGAACATATCCAGCACGTCAGAGCGGTTCTAAAGAGATTGCTCGCCCACCAGTTGTACTGTAAGTTGGAGAAGTGCGCTTTTCACGAGCGCTCCACCACGTTCCTGGGTTTTGTCATCTCGCCCCAGGGTGTGGCCATGGACCCGCAGAAACTGGAAGCTGTGAGTCATTGGCCCCTACCCAAGACTCTTAAACAACTCCAGAGATTTCTCGGGTTTGCCAATTTCTATCGCCGCTTTATCCGGGACTACAGTACCGTTGCAGCGCCACTAACCGCTCTGACCCACCCATCATCTCACCCCTTCAACCTCACCTCAACTGCCGTCTCTGCCTTCCATGAGCTCTGTCGCCGCTTCACCACTGCTCCCATCCTCCTTCACCCGGATGCTGACAAACCATTCGTTGTGGAGGTGGACGCTTCGGATGTGGACGCCGGGGCTGTTCTCTCCCAGCGAGGTCCAGACCAAAAACTGCACCCCTGCAGTTTTTTCTCCAAGAAATTTGACGCCACTCAGCAGCGATATGGAGTAGGGGACCGTGAGCTGCTGGCCATAAAGTGGGCCTTGGAGGAATGGCGACACTGGCTCCAGGGCACCAGAGAGCCGTTCATCGTCTGGACCGACCACCAAAACCTCATCACTATCCGCACCTTAAAACAACTGAACCCCAGACAGGCGCGGTGGGCACTGTTTTTCGAGAATTATAATTTCCACCTGTCATACCGCCCGGGGTCCAAGAACACCAAAGCCGACACCCTCTCCCGACAGCACGAGGAAGACGTCCCCCGGGCGGACCCTGCGCCTGTCCTGCCACCCACCAAGATCCTCGCACCGCTCAGTTGGAACCTGGAAACGAGGGTCCGCCAGGCACAAGCTACGGAGACCGAACCAGCAGGTGTGCCGCCTGGCCGACTCTATGTACCCAATGCCATCAGGGCCGAAGTACTCCAGTGGGGACACTCCTCCCCACTTTCTGGACACCCCGGAAAGCGACGTACTCTACTTTTCGTCCAACGTGCTTTCTGGTGGCCCAATATGAAGAAGGACGTAGACGAGTTCGTCCAGGCGTGCCCAGTGTGTGCCAGGTCCAAGGACAGCAATCGCCAGGGGAACTTCAACCACTCTCGGTTCCCCGCCGACCCTGGACACACATTGCCGTTGACTTCATCACGGGCCTGCCGGTTTCCGAAGGAAGAGACACCATCCTCACCATCGTCGACCGGTTCTCCAAAGCTGTTCACCTGGTGGCCCTCTCCGGTCTCCCGTCAGCTAAAAGGACAGCCGAGCTGATATTAGAGCACGTAGTCCGCCTGCATGGGTTCCCAAAGGACATCGTCTCGGACAGGGGGCCCCAGTTCACGTCCCGGTTCTGGAAGGCCTTCTGCCGTCTGATCAATTCCACCTGCAGTCTGTCCTCCGGTTACCATCCACAGACTAACGGTCAGACGGAGCGAACCAACCAACAACTGGAGCGCTACCTGAGATGCTTCATTGCTGATCGCCAGTGCTCCTGGGCCCGCTACCTCATTTGGGCTGAGCTGTCTCACAACCTCCACATGTCTTCTGCCACCAACCTAAGCCCATTTGAGGTATGCTACGGCTTCCAACCTCCGATGTTCGACCATCAAGAACCGGAGGTGGAAGTACAGTCGGCCCAACAGTTGGTTCGCCGGTGTCGACGGCTATGGAGACAATCAAACGACGCCATTCAACAGGCTAACCACCGTTACACTCTGCAACATCGCCGTCGACACCCACCGGGACGAATGTACCAAGTAGGTGATAAGGTATGGCTATCAACAAAAAACCTACACCTGCAGACTGAATCAAGAAAGTTGTCACCAAGATTCATCGGACCATACCGCATCAACCTCCGGATTAACCCTGTCACCTCCCGGCTCCAGCTGCCTGCGGCGCTCCGGATCCATCCGGTATTCCACACCTCCCAACTCAAACCCTTCATCACTTCACCAATTTATTATCTCACGATCTTTTGGTTCAGCCTTTAAGAATACTTGTTGTTAATGCAGCAATTATGGTACACTGACGTGGATTATGTGAATGAATATTTCAGGACATGCTGAAACTAATCAGTGGTTCGATGGTGTGATGCTGCCTGATGGCCAAACAAATTCCTGGTAACATCCTGAAGTTCACTTTACTCAGTTTACACCAGAATAGTGTGGCAGTCATAGAATTAAATAGATAATGTATATACACACTGTATATTATGTGTTACTGTATGTAAAATATTTTACATTTTGGTAGTGTTATCTTTGTCTTGTCTTTTACTGTATATCTATTTGCACATTGATTACTTATGTCTGTTGTTCTGCTCTGAGCGGGGCGTCCGCTGCTCAGTTAATACAAGTGATGGGAAGTTTGAATCATGAATCATCATAGTGACTCTTTGACTCTCATTCATCAAAATTAATGAATCTTTTTTTGAGTCATTTAGTTCATTTCGTTCTTTTGACCAGAAATAATATTAAATGTTACATTTTCAATAAACACACCCCCAACACGTCTACATACACATATTTTGGCTGTAGTTCCAGTGAAGAAAATATTACAATGCAGCTAAGGACATATTATAATGAACAGAATGAGCAGCTCACCATCATATCTTCTAGTCCGAGTCGTTCGTTCTTTTGAATCTATTGCACTGCATAGCGTCTATGGGAGTCACGTGGCAAAAGAACGAACGACTTGGACTTGAAGATTTGTTGGGAACCGTTCAATTCTGTTTCCTGTACATAACCTATGGAGGTTTTGCGAAAAGTATAAAGTTTAAAGTTTAAAGAAAAGTATAAAGTTTGCACTGGTACATGTATGACATCAGATAGTACTTTATAAATCAGTACAACATACAATATAAGTACAGAAGACTAAAGCAGCAGGATACTAAGTGTGTATTCTAATCATAAACCATCACTATGCTATTCGATTAAGATTCGATTAAGATAGAATATATGTAATATACACTCACTGGCCCTTTCTTTAGTTCAACCCGTTCATACACTTGCCATATCTGTGAAAAATGTTATTGTTTTGTGGTCACAAGTTATTTTGTTAAAAGTTTGTGCCATTGTGTGTTTTATGTACAGTGGAACCTCGGATTGCGAGAAACTCGGTTTACAAAGATTTTTAAAATAAATTTTGACTTGAAAAATGAGCATGTCTTGGTTTACGAGTGCAGAGTTTTTTTGACACTGACACACACACACCGACACACACACACACACACGCACAAACACACTCTCACCTTTACAACCCCCCGCCCCCCCTCCCTGGCTTCACACAGACACATACACTCTGCTCTACACCGAAACTCTGCTCTGCCGCGATTCTTTTCAAAGGTAAGGTGCTGGTTCATTTGTTTTTTTGTTTTTTTTTTCTTTGTAAGTGTCATTAAGGAGATTTATTTTTTTCCTGCTAAAATAGTGTTTCCGTTGTGTGTGTGTGTGTGTTGGTTGTGAAACTTAAAAAGCGAGGTGGGGCGAGGGAGGAGGAGTTTTACTGTGTAAGACAAGGTGAGGGAAGGGGCTAATTCCACACACACACACACACACACACACACACACACACACACACGCCGCCTGCACGCACAAACGGAAACATTTATCTGTTGGGATTTATTTTAACTTTTTTTTAAAGGTAAAGTGCAGGTTAATTTGTTTTATTTTTACTTTATATATTGCATTAATTATTTTTCTGTATTTATTTTTTGGGCTGTGGAACAAATTATTTGAGTTTTCATTATTTCTTATGGGAAGATTTGATTTGGTTTACGAGTGTTTTGGAATACGAGCCCGCTTAAACGAAAAACGAAATAAACGAAATATGCTTGTAATCCAAGGTTCCACTGTATTTGGTATACTGTATGTGCTCAGGTCATGCTAGTCATGCTAGCGATAGACACAACGTGCTCACCTAATTAGTGTCTTTAGTCAGTTATGTGCATATGTACATTTTTATTGAGTTTATTTAACTAGTGAAAAAGCACTGAAACCCTTCAAATGTGCAATATGCTGAATGTGGAAAATGTGTATATGTATTTTTATATGTAAAAAAAAACATATCACTTGTAAAAAATTAATGTTATTTGTTAAAAGTTATTATAATCTGATAATTAATACAGAAAAGGGCAGTGAAACAGCAGCATCATTTTCCCTTTTCACAGAGGGTACTACAATAACGCTTGCCAATGCTAACATTTATTAACTGACATACATTATCTCGTATGTATAAACAGTCCCTTGGAAAACGTTTCTTCGTTGTTGTTGTTGTTGTTTTTTTAAGTTAATAAGACAAAGCTTGTAATAATAATAAGAAACTAGAGAAGAAAAGCTTTACCTCTGACTGTTACAGCATTTATGACACAAGAGGCTCCTTCAACAACAACAACAACAAAAGATAAATTAATCGTTTATTTAATTTTTTTAAAATAAAAGATTTTCTTAATCCCTTAATTTCCTTAAACTTATCATCAAATATATATTTTTTTAAATGACATACTGTACATATCTCTGCATGAGTTGGAATATTTACCAAATAAAATAAGCGCGTTATAAACTTGAGATTTGTCTTACAGCCTGAGCTCTTGTCAGAGTTTGTGACAGCTTCTAACCTTTTAAATCCAAGAACTCTTCACCACTGTGGTATAATCACAGCTCTTTACAATTCTATAAAAATATTCCATTTTATTTCTAACACTTGACAGTGGGGAATTTGGCTGTAATTAATAATTCAATAATTTATGATATAGTACTGTATTATAATTACACTAACTTTAGTATTATATAGAGTCACATAGAAAGTGTCTTTCAATTCCTCTAATTTATTTGATTGCACAAGTTTTAATTTGGAAGGCAGCACAGATCCCTCCTCATGAGAGAAAGAACCAGCCAGCCTGAACTAATTTGTCTTTCACATGACTGCTGATTTAAGCTAATTGAATTTTAATTAGTTTGATGGCTAATGTATACCTAACACCATTCTTTCTTTCTTACATTCTTTCTTTCTTTCCTTCCTTTATTTTATGTATAAAATCAGATAGTACTTTATAAATCAGTACAACATACAATATAAGCACAGAAGAATAAAGCAGTAGGATACTAAGTGTGTATTCTTATCATAAACCATCACCATGCTATTCGATTAAAATTTAATTAATTAATTAATTAATTAATTATTTGTTATTATATAGAATATATGTAATATACGCTCACTGGCCCTTTCTTTAGATCAACCCGTTCATACACCTGCTCATTAACCCACATATCTAATCATCCAATCACATGGAAGCAACTCAGTGTGTTGAAGCATGTAGATATGGTCAAGACAATCTGCTGAAGTTCAGACCGAGCATCAGAAAGGGGAAGAAAGGTGATTAAAGTGACTTAAATGGTTTTGGTGCCAGATGTACCGATCTAAGTATTTTTGAAACTCCTAATGTACTGGGATTTTCACAAACAACCATCTCTAGGATTTACAGAGAATAGTCTAAATAAACAAATTACCCACAGACAGACAGACAGACAGACAGGTTCCAGCTGATAGAAAGGCAACATCTCGTTATAACCGCGGTATGCTGACGAGCATCTCTGAATGCACAATAGGTTGACCCCTGAAGCAGATGGGCTACAGCAGCAGAAGACCACTCCGGGTCAGCTAATGGCTAACAGCTAACAGCTAGCAGGAAACTGAGGCTACAGTTCATATGGGCTCACCAACATTGCACAATAGAAGTGCAGGTGGGGATAATGAGCTGACACAGAAAACAAGAATTGCCTCTGGGTTCTTTAAATTTTGGTAAATTTGTTGAAAAAAGTCGGCAGTGATGTAGTAGTTAGCACTGTCGCATTGCATCTCCAGGGTCTGGGTTCGATTCCCGGCCAAGTTTAATTCCCGTCTCTGTGTGCATGGAGTTTGTTCTCCCTGTGCTTGGTAGGTTTCCTCTAAGTACTCCGGTTGCCCGTAGTGTGCCCCAAGTCTCCTACGATAGGCTCTAGGCCCCCCACAACATTGTATTACAGAATAAAGCAATATAGACGGTGAATGAGTGTTTAAACAAACTAAAGAATAAAACCTGGAGGAAACCCACCAAGCACAGGGAGAACAAACTCCATGCACACAAAGGGGAAATTTATGGATGCAGGGATGCAGTGAGAGAGGACATGAAGTTAGTTGGGGTGAGAGAAGAGGATGCAGAGGACAGGGTTAGATGGAGGCAGATGATTCTTTGTGGCGACCCCTGAAAGGGAACAGCTGAAAGACAATGAAGAAAGAACCAAATAAAACCAAAAAAAAAAAAAAAAGAGAGACGAAAAGTACAAATGATGTTGTTCTCTAAAGCCAATAGATAGGCACAAACTAGGTCACATAGGCATCTACTCAAACCGCCCTTATCCTCTTAAACACAGTTTTGAATAAAACAATACTCACATATCTTCATTAACCCAGCAGTGATGGATGCAGTAGTTGTCCTGTTCAGCTCTCTGTCTAAGGTGCTGATTTCCAAATAGGAAAGTGAAGTTTTTTCTGTGTATGAGGTTTTTATATCAGTAAATGCTGCTTTGCTATTCATTAGCTTTAGCCTCTCAGGTAACCTCACAATAAAATCGAAATATACTCCACACATTCGTTTAATTTACAGTTCCTGGTGACTGCTGTTTTTATGCAACCTCCTCTCGTCTCCTCTCCATCAACGATAAGGCAAGATTGTACTTTATTGTATACGTAGATTTGGGCATTTTTTTCTTTTTATTACTGACAATAGCGTTCCATTATTGCTTTGTTGCTATGGTTACATGCACACACTTGGTCCTAGTGTTTCTGGTTTCCAGTGGAGAGCTGCTGCTCAGAACGCTGATCAAAACTTACAAACAAATAAAGGTTATTATTATTATTATTATTATTATTATTATTATTATTATTTATGGGTTATTTTGTGCTGCTGTTATGCTGCTGTGCTCCTGCTGACGCTTATGACCATAGAAAATATTGTTTAGTGAAGTTTGACATTTTTGGGAAGTCAGATTTGTTTTGCAGTGTTTTTAAATATGGTTGCTGTCCTAAATGAGAAAAAAAGTAATCATGGCAGTTTGACTAGTGAGCCAAATATCGAGCAAACATTTTATGCAGTTGTGTGTGTGTTTTGAAATAACAGTTTTTGAGCTGGAACTATCTGAATCTGGCAATGCTGACATCAACGCAGAACTGTATTTACATGCATTTATAACCTGTATGAGTATTTTTTTATCTTTCTAATTTTTTTTAAGGCTCAGGTAAGTATACTGCATTACAACATGGCTTGAAAGTAGGATTGCTTTTGCAAAGGAAATATTTTCTTATTTAATGAGCCTGGTAATTCCAGTAATTTGTCCTGAAAATCAAAAACGTTATGTACGAAATGTGCGATTCAAAAAAAAAAAGAGAAGAAGAAAAAAAGGTCATTATTGACTATATTTAAATAGTACTGTATAGTGGTAGAAGTTGGCTTGGTTACGATATGTTGGTAGGTTCATTACGTTGCTATACGACGTATGGTAATGCCAGAATGTTAATATGAAATCTTTCGTTCCCTTTCAAAAGCTACACTCAATGCTGCGTGAAAACGCTATGGGAACATCTCTTTGTTGCCCGGTTGTGAAGCCTGTGCATGTCAAACCCGCCGAATACCTTCGGCTTATAACCTGTGCCAGGCATGACGTCACCGAATAAGGTGCACCTGCAGGTTATAAATAGGAGTGAACCGGAAACATCCTCAGATCTTTTTGTCTTCAGGACCGCTTTGTGTTTGCGTGTGCATGTACAAGCCGTAGCGAAAGCAAAATAAAAATAACAGCTTTAACTCACCGATATGGCAGAGTTGCTTAAAAGATGCGTGCCTCCGTGCGATAGATCTCTTTCGGAAGGCGATCTTCACGAATTTTGTCTTGACTGCTTGGGGGAGGAACACGCTCGCCTCGGGCTTCAGGGAGAATGTGAGTATTGTGATCTTCTCCCTATTAAGGTGCTTCGCGCGCGGCTCGCTTTCTTTAAAGAGAAACCGCGAGCCGCGGCGCATTCCTGGGGCTCGCGTGCTGATCTGGCAGACGCGCATGAGACGGAATTTCCGATTTCTCTCTCGCTCTCTCCGGATCAGGAAGTTTTAGCTTCCGCTTCGCAAGCGCGCTCCGGCGCTTCTTGTGATGGAGCGGAAGAATCTTCCTCTCTCGCTTCCATGGAGGTAGCCTCCTCACAACGCTCCTCCAGTGCTCACAGAGCTTATGAGGAATTATTAGAGGTTGTGACGCGTGCGGTCGAGCGATTGCATATCGACTGGCCGCAGAAGCGAGATTCCCCTAAGCGTTCAAGACTAGACGACAGGTTTCTGTCAGGTGGCCGGGGGGAGGAGCCTCAACGCCTCTCTCTCCCCTTCTTTGGTGACCTCCATGATGAGTTAACCCTTTCATGGAGCAGACCATATTCATCGCGTGTTTTTGTACCATCGACTTCGATTTATTCGAATATCGTTGATGCGAAAGCACGCGGTTATATGATGATGCCTCAGATAGAAGAGACGCTTGCGGGCTATCTCTCTCCTGGGACATCATCTTCCCTGAAAAAGCCTACTCTCCCCTCCAAGCTGTGCAGACTGACATCTGCTTTGGTGGGTAAAGCTTTTCAGGCAGCAGGACAGGCTGGCGCTTCACTGCACACCATGGCGGTTTTGCAGGCTTACCAGGCTGACCTGCTGAAGGACCTGAGCACTGGCGGGGTCATTGATGACAATGCGTTTGCAGAGCTGCGCCGAGCCACAGACCTGTCTCTCCGTGCAACCAAGCAGACGGCCCGTGCTGTGGGCCGTTCCATGGCTGCCATGGTATCCACGGAGAGGCATCTGTGGCTGAACCTCTCAGGCATCAAGGATAAGGATCGTGCTGTCCTCCTTGATGCCCCAGTCTCGCCTTCCGGCCTCTTTGGTGACGCCGTTAATTCCGTCGCCACTAGGTTTCGGGAGGCGAAGCTATATGAACAGGCTTTTGGGAGGTTCCTTCCCCGCCGTGCTCAAGAACCGGGACCGTCGGCCACCCGGCCCCGGCCAGGTCTGGCCCCTATCAGGCGTGAGGTCCAGAAGGAGAGCGTGACCAGCCGCACACCCCCTCGTAAGGACTGGGGTGGGGCTCGCCGCCCTTCTTAGAAGTTTGCCTCAAAAAGGCTGGATCTGAGGAGCTTCCTCTCTTCCAAGAAGAAGCCCTGAGATTCGTGTGACTGGGGCCGTGGGGGTGTTCCCCCCCAGGGAGGGGCGCCTCTATTTTCATCACAAAACAGGGCCCCCTCCCTAGCACTCCCTGGAGGCCGGTGTTCAATCCCCGCCACCACTGGTGCCAGTCTCCAAAGAAGAGTTGGGTGTTCGGGTATCTCCTGCCATGCTTCAGGATACCCGACACTTAACACCCCCCCATCCAGCCGAAGTGTCAAAGCTCATGCCCCTTTCGGAGAAGCTGGCAGCGTGGAAACTACTGCCAGGCATATCTCCCTGGGTACAAAAGACTGTAGGCAGAGGCTACAGGATTCAGTTTGCACATTGTCCTCCGCGTTTCAACGGCGTGGTCTCCACTTCCGTGAAACCGGACTGTGCACATCTGCTGGCCCAGGAGTTAAGGACTCTGCTAGGCAAAGGGGCCATAGAACATGTTCCCCTTCCAGACAGAGAGTCGGGCTACTACAGTCGGTACTTTTTGGTGCCCAAAAGAGGGGGGGGGTTGCGTCCAATCTTGGATCTTCGCGGCTTGAACCGCTATCTCAGGAAATCCAGATTCAAAATGTTGACTGTCAAAATGATTGTTTCTCAAATTCAACTAGAGGATTGGTTTGTGACAATCGATCTCAAGGACGCATATTTCCATATAGAAATATTGCCACAGCACAGGAAGTTCCTGAGGTTCGCCTTTGGGGGCGAAGCTTACCAGTATCGGGTCCTTCCATTTGGCCTAGCTCTGTCACCCCGCACATATACAAAATGCATGGATGCAGCTCTGGCTCCTTTACGACTCCAGGGCATCCGTATTTTGAATTATATAGACGACTGGCTGATTCTGGCCCAGTCTCAGGAGCTAGCGCTTCGACATCGGGATGTCGTCCTAGCCCATCTTCATTCTTTAGGATTGAGACTCAACGCCACAAAAAGCGTTCTCCTTCCTGTTCAGAGGATAACATATTTGGGTGTCACATGGGATTCGGTCACAATGCGGGCACAGTTGTCTCCTGCTCGTGTCGAATCCATTCTCAACACCCTAAAGGAAATCAAGCTAGGCCAGAAGGTCACTGTGCATCATTTTCAGAAATGTTTAGGCCTCATGGCGGCTGCGTCCACGGTGATACCTTTGGGCCTTCTGCACATGAGAGCGTTTCAGCTGTGGCTGAGAGCCAGGGGGTTTCATTCAGGGGCCAACCCCCAGAGGCTAATAAGGGTTACGCGCCGGGGGCTTCGTGCCCTTTCTGTGTGGTTCAGACCCCGGTTTCTGACTTTGGGTCCCACTCTAGGTCCGTCTTGTCGTCGCAAGATGCTAACGACAGACGCTTCCCTCACGGGCTGGGGTGCGGTCTTGGATGGCCGTCCAGCACAAGGGAACTGGAGAGGTCATCTTCTCATGTGGCACATCAATTGCCTCGAAATGATGGCTCTGTTTCTGGCCCTGAAACACTTCCTCCAGCAGTTGAGGGGCTACCATGTCCTAGTGCGGGTGGACAGCACTGCGGTAGTCTCGTACATAAATCACCAGGGTGGACTGCGCTCGCGCCGCTTGAACAAGCTAGCGCACCAGGTTCTGCTTTGGGCACAGGACAAGTTCCTCTCCCTCAGGGCGATTTACATTCCAGGGCGCATGAATGTAGGAGCAGACCTGCTATCCAGACAAGCTGTAGAACAGGGGGAATGGAAGCTCCACCCCGAAGTAGTCAGTCAAATCTGGGAAAGATTTTACGTAGCAGAGGTGGACCTCTTTGCCTCACAAGAAGCAGCACAATGCCCCCTTTACTACTCTCTGACTCCTCCAGCTCCCTTGGGTCTGGATGCAATGGCCCACACGTGGCCCAGGTTACGCCTTTATGCGTTTCCACCTATAGTTCTGCTCCCGGGAGTCCTGGCGAGGGTCCGTCAACAAGGGTTGCGCCTCTTATTGATAGCGCCCCATTGGCCGACCAGAGTGTGGTTCTCGGATCTAATATCTCTCCTCGACGGCTCACCCTGGGTGATTCCAGTGAGGAGGGATCTTCTGTCTCAGGCACAGGGGACAATACTTCATCCCCGGCCCGAGCTCTGGAACCTTCACGTTTGGCCCCTGAACGGGACCAACTGAGACATGCTGGGCTTTCAGCCAGCGTAATTGAAACCATTTTAAGTGCCAGGGCTCCCTCCACTAGAAGAACTTATGCCCTCAAATGGAGTGTATTTGAAAATTGGTGCATGGCAAGACATATAGACCCAGTTCACTGCCAGATTGTTTCAGTGCTGGAGTTTCTGCAAGAAAAGTTGTCCTCGGGCTTATGCCCTAGTACACTCAGAACGTACGTAGCCGCTATTTCGGCTTGTCACGCTCTGAATGACGGGGTTTCTGTGGGCAAGCACCATTTAGTTGCCCGTTTTATTCGTGGAGCTAAACGGTTGAGGCCGCCCACTAGAGCGATGGTCCCTTCATGGGACTTAACTATCGTACTCGAAGGCCTGGCCGACACCCCTTTCGAACCACTAGAGTCAGCGCCTGTCAGGCTTCTGTCTCTTAAGATGGTTTTTCTTATGGCTATTACTTCTTTGAAGAGGATTGGGGATCTGCAGGCTCTGTCAGTCTCCCCATCCTGCCTAGACTTTGCCCCTGGGCTAGTCAAAGCTATCCTGCATCCTCACCCGAACTATCTTCCCAAGGTTCCATTCTCGACCATGCACCCAGTTGTTCTCGAAGCCTTCTGTCCTCCGCCTTTCACAGCTCCGGAGCAGGAAAGACTTCACTTACTGTGTCCAGTACGTGCTCTTAGGATCTACGTCCACCGCACTAGCCAGTGGCGTAAGTCAGAGCAGCTCTTTATTTGCCATGGGGGTCGCAACCGGGGGGCGGCTGCAACTAGACAGACCCTGTCACACTGGGTGAGAGATGCCATTGCCCTAGCCTATGAGGCGCGTGGTCATATTTCGCCTCTGGGAATCAGGGCTCACTCAACCAGGGGGATTGCCTCATCGATTGCCTTGGCAAGAGGCGTTCCCCTGCAGCAGGTGTGTGATGCGGCGGGCTGGTCCTCTCCGCACACGTTTGTTAGATTTTATAGTCTGGATGTCAATGCTACTCCGGGTTCACGGGTCCTTGAGTCAGCATCCCAGAGCTAGGTCTGAGACCTCCTCGGCTTGTGCGCACACGCTACACAACCTGGGGGTCCAGACACTTGCAGTGCGGCGGCGTTGGTATTCTCGTTCCCATAGCGTTTTCACGCAGCATTGAGTGTAGCTTTTGAAAGGGAACGTCTCGGGTTACTTGACTGTAACCCTGTTCCCTGATAAAGCGGGAACGAGATGCTGCGTTCCGATGCCGCACTGCTGGCGTGCCTGGACGTCCTTCAGACAAAATTGATCTGAGGATGTTTCCGGTTCACTCCTATTTATAACCTGCAGGTGCACCTTATTCGGTGACGTCATGCCTGGCACAGGTTATAAGCCGAAGGTATTCGGCGGGTTTGACATGCACAGGCTTCACAACCGGGCAACAAAGAGATGTTCCCATAGCGTTTTCACGCAGCATCTCGTTCCCGCTTTATCAGGGAACAGGGTTACAGTCAAGTAACCCGAGACGTTTTACATAGCAAATGTTTTTTTCTTTGAGAGGGCGTCAGTATATATCGGATGTTTATTAACTGCATCTTAAGATTTAATGCACAAATAAACAGTATCAAGGGCAGAAATTGTTTTTGTTAAGTGCGGACGAGGCACAGTAGTAGAAGTGTGCCAGGATGAGGTACTGGCATCACATCAGGCAGCTCGGCCAGCATTTGTCCTGTTGGTATTCTAGTCTAAATTCTGAACCAGAGTTATGAATAGAAATATGGTTTCTATTTCTAGAAGCTGAAGTCAACAACTTGCAAATCCTTTCCCCAACATGGCCTTTCCACTTGCCCTTGACATTTCCCCTTGTGTGAATCCCTGACACCATCTTTAGCGCTGTTGTAACAGCATGTTGGTAGATGATGATTTGGAGGGAAAAAGTCAACATGGATGGAGACTTCATAAGTTATTGTGATTTGATGCAGTTTCAATTCTGGTACAAAAAAATAAATAAATAAATAAAAATAAATAAAACAATATTGCTCTCTCGGAGCATGGCACTTGTTCTGAAATGATTCATGCTGAGTTTATATTTTGTTTTGTTCTCTGTGACATTTTGCTTACAACTGTAAAAGAGAGTCTAATCAGTGGTTCATTTTCAAATCATGTTTCAATCATTTTGTGCTTCACGCCATCTTTATTCTTTGCAAGTACTGCTACGTTGTTTCACCCTCATGCCAGATATTGTCCTCGCTCTGACTAATCCCGTCCTCACACTGGAGGACTTTGCCCCTTTTAGGCAAAAACAGAGCAGACGGTGTCTCCGTGCACCTTTGGATGTTCTGCCCAGGGGTCCAGAACCCCCTTTATGTCCTGTTCATGTTTCACATTTCATCTCAGTGAAGGGTTGTGTCACTCTCTTGTTCCTAACCTAATACCTTTTTTTAGGTAAAAGTATTTGCTTTTCCTTATTTTGTTTTATTAGTTTTATTAGATTTAATTAGTCCTGGAAATAAAATCTTGTGCACATGTTTAGGGATCCAAAACAACCTACTCAGTCGTTTACATTAGAGCTGGACAAAGCGGTATGAGTGTTGCATTGGACTGAATTGATGATTTAATGAGCATATTTAATTTACTGATTTGTTTATTTTACTGGCTGATAAGTAAGCTTTCTTTGAAAGGTCAGATAAAGACATAAACATTAATACATTTCTGTTCATTTCGTTCAAAGCTAAATATTATATGGCACCAGCATGGGAATCATACATGCTTATTTTTACTATTAAATGCAAATGTATCACAACTTGTATGATATTATTATTATTATTATTATTCATTCATTCATTCATTCATTCATTCATTCATTTATTCATCCATTCATTTCCTATTCCTCCACATGGAGGCCTGGCACCTATCCTGGCGGTATCAGGGCACCAGGAGAAGTACACACTGGATGAAGTACCAATCCATCGCTGGACACACACACACTCATTCACACACTATGGGCATTTTGAGAACACCAATTAGGTTGTGTGTGCAGGTCTTTGGACTGTGGGAGAAAACCAGAGTAGCCGGTAGAACCCCACCAAGCACGGGAGAACATGCAAACTCCATACACTCAGAATTGAGGAATTGAAAACTCGACCATGGAGGTTGCCAAGGCAACAGTGCTAACCACTACGCCATCATCCCACCTATTATTATTATTATTATTATTATTATTATTATTATTATTATTATTATTATTTATGTCAGCATGTATTTTACATGGACCTTCCTGGAAATAACATCCAAGAAAGGCTGTGTTATTATTATTATTATTATTATTATTATTATTATTATTATTATAGTATATATATATATATATATATATATATATACTATATATATATATATATAATATTATTCAAAATTGGCCAGAACCCCACCAAGCACGGGAGGAACATGCAAACTCCATACACTCAGAATTGAGAATTGAAAACTTGACCATGGAAGTTGCCAAGGCAACAGTGCTAACCACTACGCCATCATCACCTATTTTATGTATATAATAATATATAATAATAATAATAATAATAATATCATTATTATTATTATTATTATTGCTATGTCAAGCATGTATTTTACACATGGACCTTCCTGGAAATAACATCCAAGAAAGGCTGAGTTATTATTATTATTATTATTATTATTATATTATTATTATTAGTAATAATAATTATTAAAGATCATTTAATAATTATATAAATGTTTTAAATATTATTATATTATTATTATTATTATTATTATTATATTGTAATAATAATAATAATAATAATAATAATAACAATATGAGTGAAATGCTACAATTGTAGCCAGGCTACCTTATATTCATATTTTATTATGGTAGCATAAAGCTGCAGTATACAATTTCAAAGTTCATTGACTATAATAAAGGGTGGAACGTTAAGTCTTAGAAACTGTCCATGAAACTAATAAGTTTTTTTATTCCTTAACATTTTTGAGTACTGAAAAAATTCCAAGTACTATATGGATGAATGCTTGTATGCAATATAAAATTAGTTTAAGCCTTACAATTCATTAGCATTAAGAATGTACAATAACAGATTTGAAGATTTGCTACGCTGAGAGAGAAATTATGGATTCAAACCACTTTTTTTTTTTGTATGCAGTTTTCACGTTGCTTGCAGTTCTTTAATTCTTGTCCATCCTCAACAGCAGCATTAATTTCCAGGTAGGCTTCTGATTAAGCAGAAACAAAAATTGAGTTAGATTGAGACGTCCAATTAGAGAAACATGAGAACCTCAGAACTTCTCTCTGTGTTTCCATGGAGACAGTGGGGAAGTGAACCTCTATTAAATGAAATTGAAAATGGATGGGTAATTTAAATCTCTTTAAACTAATGGAATCTTTGCGCTATATGAAATTCTAAACAGCATCAACTACTGTAGGTCTTCTCAGTACATGACCTTGAAATTTCAAGTAGGTTGTGCTAACAGGTTAAATATCATTCATTGGACCAAACTGTAAACTTAGTAAAGCATACTGGAAAAAAGAAATCTTCAATTTAAGATGAAAAGTGGTCCAATCGCCACACACATATATACTGCACTGTACAGCACACACTTCCCTAGAGACCTTGTGCAGGCATTCAAAAACACATCTACCCTATTCGACATGAGAAGCAACCACACAAGCATTTAACTCCAGCTCCAGCTTCATTAGCATGATGATATGGCATAGAAATATAATTTGCATTAATGAGTATCTCAGCAGTCCCAAGAAAACCCGTTGCTCAGAAAACCTTGTTGTTTATAAGGATATCTATTGAAGAGTGTGTTACAACCCTGGATCTCTAAAAACAAATTAGCATCGGGCTTGTTGTGTCAGTGGGAAGCATAGCAGAAATCAAAGAGAGCAAATGGCAGGTTTGTCAAATGTACAGTATGGAGGAATATCGAAAAGGTAAAAATTCATATTAGACACAAAATTAACACGCAAACACATAATCAAAATCTGTAACATCCATATTAAAAATGTCTTTCCTTTCTGCCTAAAAGAAACACAAGACACTCACCGCATGAAACGTCTAAACAGAACATACGAGCTTAATCTTAACCAGAGTGGTGAGGAGGTATTCAGTCAATATTGGAAGGCAGTCAGTGACCCAGCTGTTCTGAAATCCAGGGGGAGTTTATTGGACCACCTGGCTGCCAGAACCGAGGAGAGAACTGATGATAAGAGTCTTCCTTATATTTCGAAAGACGGTTGGTCCAGTCAAGCCATTGCTATATACTTGGAGAGTGGTGCGGAGCAGAATTTGATAAATGGCTTAAGATTTTGCTGGCACAAGTACAGATTTGGCTTTGTATAGAAGCATTAGAGTTTAAAATCTGATGCAAGCAGCTACGGGAAGCCAGTGGAGGGAGAATCGCATGCAGAGGCAGACAGGAGTGATTTGCACCAGTACAGTCTCAAGATGACAAGAAAATGAACAACCACCCTAATGGCCTCAGTGGATAGTGCTGTAACCAAGTCAAGTTAGCAATGTGAGGTGAGAAGCGCAGTTCATTGTCCAGAACTATCCTAAGTGACAGATGGTGAAATGTTCGAGCTGTCCAGGGAGATTACGAAATTCTCAAGGATGTACAGCAGCTCAGGCTTGGTGAGATTTTGGTTCAGCTGATGAGCTGCCGTCCACGATGACAAGTCTGATATGATGACAGATCTGCTAAGATAAAAGCAGATCCAACCAGCCAGCTAGGAATCACCAAGCACAGGACTAGCATAAAGCTGGAGTATGTTTACAATAGGAACCGTCACTGTCACCAACAGTTTCCCTTTTATCATGACATCATTACTGACTGGCCAAAACCTGCACTTAAAAATAGAGACTTAGAAAGTCAAAATACAGTCCTACCTTGAAGAAGATGTGCTACAGCGGCAGAAGACCACGCTGGGTGCCGCTCCCATCAGCTGAGACCAGGAAACCGAGGCTACAATTCACATGGGCTCACCAAAATTGCACAAGATTGGAAAACGTTGTGCCTGCCTTGATGAGACTCAATTTCTGATGACGCAGTCAGATGATAGAGTCAGAATTTGGTGTAAACAACATGAAAGCATGGATCCATCTGGCCTGAAGGCCAAAGGGCCTGGCAATGTGTTCCTAATGAAGTGGCCGGTGATTGTATGTCTTGCACTTTATATTATACTGTATGTCCAAAAGAATGTGCAAATACTACCAAAGAAAAGAATGAGAAGATAGAAGAGCGGATAGGAACGCCCATATGAGAACGGATCAGAGAATAAAAATGAGGTTGGATTCAGTTTAAAGGTAAATAATGGGTGTAAAAGTTTATACAGTATATATATATATATATATATATATATATATATATATATATATTGCTCTGCTTGTAGCCTGGGGTGATTTTTTTATTGTTATTCTCAGCAAGCAATGGGAATATAAATAAAATTTTCAAACAAGTAGAGAATAGAAATAGTTCTGCAGCTACAGTCCAAAAGGGCAGAGTGATAATGGAGACTCCCTCCGAAAATGTTCAATAAATAACTTCCCAGAAAAACATTATCATATCAAAGACTGTACACATTTTAAATTCATTTTTTGATACCAGTTAATCAATTTCATCTCATGGCTATTTTTCTCTCAAACACTGATTCTCAATTCTCAATAATAAAGAGGGATTTAAAGAGTCATTTATCTGCACTTTTGTCATTGCCTTACTTTTTCCATTTTCTTTTTTGTTGTCCCTCTTTCTCTCATTTCCTTGTTACGTCTCTCCAATTATATCACAAACTAACAGCCAGTTTGACTGTTTTAACATTATTAAATGTAAATGATCCAATTAAAAGTGAAATGGGAGGAAACGAACCTTTAACTATCCATTGTAATAATAGTAATAATTTATTCATGTATTTATTTATTTATGTTGCTTCCTTACGTCCTTGCTTGCTTGTTTGGTTTCGCGGTTCATATTTGGTGTCTTTGTTAGTTAAGTTAAAGGTAAGGCTGAATGCCTGACATCTGTTTTTTGTCATATACAGTATATCCTGTTGTGGTGCTATGGTGTTGCAGTGTTTTATATGCTGTAGTGTATGTACACTGGAACCTCGGATCGCGAGTAACGCGGTTTGCGAGTGTTCTGCAAGACAAGCAAGGATTTTTAATACATTTTGACTTGAAAAACGAGCAAGTCTTGGCTTACGAGTGCCGAGTATCAAGGATCACATGCGCTTCTTGTTTTGACACCGAGTGGCACGTGATCACAACTGAGCCAATACGAGCCAGCTTCTGTAATGAATTATGCTCGTAATCCAAGGTTCCACTGTATAGTGTGCAGAGTTTGAAATAGAAAAGCAAACTTCTTTGTTTTCGCTTCCATGTTCATCACATGTATAACCCAATGTGGTGAAGAGGCATACCTAAGCCACCGGTTTGGCAGGTCTCATCACCTTGGAGTCACCTTGCACATTTTCTTATTCTGCAAAAACATATTAACAGTATTTTTTTTGTTTTGCTTTTTTTTTTCCCCCGCTGCATTTTTGGACTGCCACAACACAAGTTTTGCTATCTGGAGTTCCGAAACTTTGAAGCTCAATATTTCAAAACAGCTCAGAATGAAGCCAGAACCATATAATTGCAAGTGAATGAAGTGAAAGCCTATGCAGAAGAGCAGTTTATTGAAGTTGATTCTTTAAAAAAAAAAAAAAAAAAAAAAAAACTTGAAGTGGAAGAAAGTGTCCACAACAGTGGAGATTCTAAAATAATTATTTTATCCCTAGATACATAATCATTTTCATTCATTTTTTGTAAAATTTCCATTTTCATGAGCTGAAGTTGCATGTACAATAATAACGGCATGTGCTACAAACTGCACTTTCTTGTGGCTACTAACTCTAAGAGAGAACAAAAAAGATGCTGATGCGAAAATGACTGTTTATAGCTGCTAAAATCTGTATAGCCAGGAATTCACCACTACTTTTAAAGACCTTCAATTAATCATTATTTCTTACCTCAAGAGTGCCTGATCAGCAGTGTAAGGGATAAATAAATAAGTAACCTGAAAACAAATGACTTCCCATTACCATTAATAGAATCTTTACTTACCTGCAGCTCTATAAATCAGTAGGCCAATCCCACTAGCCACGAGGTAATAGAGCAGCATGAGCAGGACTTTCAGCGGACCGCTACAGAGCTGAAGACAGCATCAATAATAAACACACCATATCCTATTGCCATTGTAATAGGACGGGTACCAGAGGGAGTTAGCATGGAAGAGAAATAATGATACGGTAAAGTCCTCTTTCACAGCACGGATTTTCCTTTCCTGACTGCTTACTTAATCTCTGAATAGGCCTCAGAAACTACTGCATTAGCTACAAAAAGCAAAACCAAAGCAGCAAATCAGGTAAATGAATATCAAACTGCTTTCCGCAGACCGAAAATTCTTCAGATGAATATTTGTACATGTTTCTTTTTGTGCCTACTATAACTCTGTTGAGAAAATTGTTAATGCCAAATTTATATACAGTCCAGTACCAGTCAAATGCCTGGACACAATATTTAGAAAACTGAAACAAACTGAAGGTCATGAAGGTCAGCTGTTCTGGGACAGTTCCTGTAAGTATTTCCAAAACCCATCGAGCTCCATGATGAAACTGTCTCTCATGAAGACCTTCCCAGGAAAGCGAGACCAAAACTGAGCTCTGCTGCAGAGAAGAAGTTCATTTAGAGTCACCAGCCTCAGAAATCACCAATTAACCTCAACCAGCACCTCAGATTAGAGCCGTTACAGAAGCTTTACAGAGCAGAAGTACAGTAGCAGATATACATCTCAATATCAACTGTTCAGAGGAGACTGTTGTGTATTTTGGATAAACGCCTTCAGCATTGTTTTATAATGTAGAAAGTAATGAATCATGATCAGGAAAGACCATGGACGTAGAACGCGTGTCCCTTTGACTGGTACTGTACTGTAGGTAAATATGAATACTATAATAGTATGAGTTATGACTCAAAAATAAACTGTATCTAATGCCATCTTCATTTCTCCTTCAAAGTGCATATACCTGTACAAGACTAATACTCAATCCGATATCACCTTTCCCATCACTTAAAACACTGTAACAGCGTCATTATATTGAGGAGAATTTCTAAATCTGATTTAGCACTTTTTGTTTAATACATCAGGCTTATTGAAATTATATTATGATGGATAGTTTTGATTAAGGCGGTGTGGTGGCGTAGTTATGAGCAGTGTGTCCTTGCACCTTAAGGGTCAAGGATAGGATTCCTGCTGTGCGAGGAGTTTGGATGTTCTTCCTGTGCTTGGTGGGTTTCCTTCAGATCTCCAATTTCCCCCTACATTCCAAAGACATGCAGAGTAGGATAATTGGCATTTCCAAGAAGGGGAATGAGTGTGGGTGCATGCTTGTATGCCCTGGCACCTCATCAAGAGGGTATCCCACCTTGTGCCACAAGTCCCCTCGGCTAGAACCCAGGCCTCTTGCGACCCCACACATTTAAAGAAGTATACAGAAAGAATGAGAGACTAAGCGTTTCTTTCTTTCTTTCTTTCTTTCTTTTTTTTTAAAGACAATATAATACACAATGTAGAAAAATGAAATCCAGGTTGTTGCAGTACTGCAGTATTCCATGGATTAACCTTCAACTAGCAAGCAACGGGTGGCTCCTGCAAAAGATAAAAAGTAATTGTTTATAAATTAACATTTGCCAAATAAGATAACACTTTGTTTATTGTGATGGAAAATGTCTTAATAAATGTTAATTGCACATGGTTAATGATACCAATGCTAAAACCAATAAATGATACCAACGTACTTGGTTGTCACTGGGGTAATTGTACTGTAAATAAAAGAGGCATATTGGTCATAGTCACCAGTTAATTAAGGAAGGTGGAGCAGAAGTGTGTAGCACTCAGAAGAAGAACAGGGACTTTTTGGCCAAATGATGGCAGGAGTATAAAGCAAACTGGAGCAGCAGCTTGTGTGCCTCAGGGCGGGTTTGCCATTACAGATGCGACACCTAAGAAAAAAGGACAGACAGAACTGTAGTGAAGGGACACCTGTTCTTAGTGGATGAGGTGGATTATAAATTGTTAGGGGATTAATTATAGTATGGAGAGGGCTAAGCCTTTTAATCTTTGTGTGAGAAAATGAACATTTTGAAGTCAAAACAACAAGGGACTTAGGATACAACCTTGTAGCACTCAATATTTTATCTGTGTAAGGTCAATTGAAGAAAAAAAAGAACCCTTTGTGTCAGCTTGAACAAGTCTGGCAGTTTAACTATGGCCTCTCTTACAGTACCAAACAGACTCAGTTTCCTCCTGATCATCTATTTTTTTTTTTACTATTCTGTGTAAACTTTAAATAGGTTTCTGCACAAAAACCGCATAAGATCAGCAGCTTTTGAAATGCTCAATTCAGTCCATCTGGCAACAACAATAATGCAGTGGTGAAAGTCACTGAGGTCACATTTTATTCCAAATCTTGTGTCAGGGTTTGAATAAAATGAGGATGCAAGCACACACTTTTCTTTGAGGAACAAATAAAGCAGGAAAAGGAGCAAGAGTTTAAGCTGTGACTGCTGAAAAATGCTGGATTTTTCAAAACTATGAAAACACACATGGCATTAGGTAATTAAGTAACAACAACAACAACGTCAATTATTAGTTTAATACGAAGGTCAGCTATTCTGGAAAAGTTCCTGCAAGAACAGTATTAAGTGCATTTCCAAAACCCATCGAGCTCCAGGATGAAACCGTCTCTCATGAAGACCTTCCCAGGAAAGCGAGACCGAAACTTACTGCTGCAGAGGAGACGTTCATGTAGAGTCACCAGCCTCAGAAATCACCAATTAACCTCAAGCAGCACCTCAGATCAGAGCCGTTATGAAGCTTTACAGAGCAGAAGGAGCAGATCTACATCTCAATATCAACTGTTCAGAGGAGATTGTTCCATATTTTAGATGCCTTCAGCATTGTTTTACAGTGTAGAGAAAAATAAATATTAGGAAAAACTGCGAAATTAGAAGCGGTGTTTGAATTTCTGACTGGTAGTATAATCAGTGATTGAAATCAGCAGTGCAGTGACTGATGGAAGATGCAGTCTAGGACCAGTTCAAAACAAAAAAAAAAACATGGTAAACACGCAAATACACAAAAGACCCATTGAGAGGTTGTGGTAATGCATGGCGATACACTTTGAGAGAGCCTCCAGTAAGGCCTTAACATGTGGCTCAGGACAGTGATTCTACTGTTGAGGGCAGCTGAAGCTGTAATAACGAGGAGCAAGGACAATCCTAGCACATTGTAGCTGGAGCATGGCATAAGAGCTGGCCTAGAACTAGACGTGTTTGGTATAGAAGCCAGGCTGGGACTCGACTTGGGAGCTGGGCTTCGCCTTCGTCCAGGTTGCAAAGCTGTGACTTGGTTTTTATTTTTAATTTTAAAAGAAAGTTCCTTAGTGGGGATTGTGTAGAGTAGGTCATGGTTATTTGTTTAATGAAACTCATTATTATTCTCACTTATGTATTTCTTTATTAATTACTCGCACACAGTATCCATAGATGAGGTATTCTTGTCTCCGGAAAAGCAGCTTAAAACTTTCCAGAAACTAATTCTGTGCATTTATTGCCATCTTAAAAAATGTGCTCCACTAGAAAAGTTTCCACTAGTTTCTTGCTGGTTAACATTTTCACACAAGAAAACATGGCCGACGTTAAGCAAAGAACTCCTTGGGTACGAGCAGTGCAACAGACTGGTGGCCAATTTGTTTTAGCCACGACAGGCGGTTCTTGTGCATAGTACTGTAAAAGAATGTGCTTGCTTTGATGTGTGAAACAAAAAGTTTACTCCATTAAGTCCTTCAGTTAATAAAACCTTTGATACTCTTGATATCAATTATCGAAGCACACAAGATAATAACTTATACTACTCTAATTGGCTCCAACATTGTTTGTCCTTTAATTATTTGTTGTGTAATTCATGTGTCAGATGCGTATATATGTAAATGTGCCACTTTAGAAAAACCACAATTAGTCCACAGTTATTCAATTCTACAACATATTCAGTGGCCATAGTTAATGAATTACGATTAATCCCTTGCTAGACAAATTATTATTACACTAATTTGCGCTAATTAAAGAGCGTTGTGACTTAAGGTCAAGATTTTCCAGTTGTTGACAATCTCCTACCTCAGGTTTTTCTAGGTTAAGTACTTAGTTATTGATTACAGCTCTCGTTGTGAGACAAGGAGTTCCAGGCTCAGATGCAATCAAGCCTGTTTTAATGAGGCCATGCATACAAATAGACTGCTCTCGCAAACTGTTTTGACCGGTATTGATTAGATTTCTACCTTTCAGCCTAATCTGTGCCAGGATATCTCTTTTGGTTCCACTCATGCCACCTTTAGCCATTTCTGGCTGCGATTGGCGGTTAGTCCCGTGAGAAACGGGCTCTTAAGCAAAGCTGAAATAAAAGAGACAATGAAAGCTGTGCCCTGTGAGTAAGCTGCTTTTCCACTCAAGTTACAGTACTTCCTGTTTTCACAATTAAAATGTACTGCCTGGTTAAAAAAAAAAAAAAAAAAAAAAATTCACCAATTTAGAAGTGCCAAATTATTCAGCTGATAACACATCTATGGAGATTTGAAATGACTGGAATTAGCAGAACCGAAGGACCCTTCGAGACGTTATCAAAACCTGGAAGGATAGTGCTGAACCATCAACTTTGTGCAAGGAACAACAACTCATGAATGGAGATCACTTTAAAAGTTTATATACAAAATATTGTGCTGTGTATGATTTGAGAGGGTTGGATGATCATGAACAACCCCGAAACCACCAAGCCTGCCATGACCTGGAAGCTTCTGGTACACCAGTGTCAGTGTTTACATTAAAGCAAGAGTGAAAGGCTGCCCTCCGAAAAAGAAGCTGCTGCTCCAAAATCAACATACTGTAGATTCTCAGGGTTTATGTTGTATAATCGTTTTGCCACAGGCAAAGATCAGTTCAAACATTAATTTAAAGCCCAGTATTGCAATGGCATGCATGTTCATGATGACTTCTAACCTTAATTGCATGCATAAAAAAAAAAAAAAATGGAGCTGGAGGAAACAAACAAACAAACAAACAAACAAACAAACAAAAAAATGTTCAGGGACCAGTTTTCCAAAGGCACCCTGCAGGCATGGAGAGAATGAGATGCTTGCATCACTATTTACAGATTTCCACTAAACTCAGACATTTCATATATAATAAAATAGAGGTATAGAATAAAATAACCATCGGTAGCTTATTAATAAGATATTGTGGTGACTTCCTGGTTCACTCTGACCTCGCCCCACCAGAGGTGAGGGTTCGAATCTTACATGTGGGTGAGTGAGTTTGTGTGTGCCTGTAGGTTTCCAGAGGTCTTTCTAATCAGAGTTTTTTTTAATTTTTTTTAACAGACACAGAGAAACAGATTCAAATATACAATAAACATATTCTGCGCAATAATCACCAACCATTATCAGATGTGTTGTATTAATAATTAAATCAAAAATAAATTTTGAGATGATGCATTTGACCTTCTGAGATTATACATTTCACCTCATTCTAGAATTACTGTGTACAGTACCTTTTATAGGTGTGTGTGTGTGTGTGTGTGTGTGTGTGTGTGTGTGTGCAGTATATAATACGTTTTCAAATGATAGAACATGTCCTGTATTCTGATATTGTATGTTATTACAAGATTGTGTAGTTTACCTACTTTTGAAATTTTACATACTTTTTTATATCAATCTGAGACTAGGGAAAGAGGCATACTATATCATATATTAAGTATATATAAGTGTTGAACAATATTCAGAGTTCATATACAGGCTAGTTATGATTATATACAGTATACCTTATTATGAGATTATATATTCCACTTTATTCAGATTAAGTAAGATAAAGTGTATCTTACTCAAATAGTACAATTAATTATGAGGTTATATAGTTTACCTCATTGTAATATTATATGCAGTATTGTCTACCTCATTATGAGATTATACAGTTTACCTCATCCTAATAATATGTTTTTTTTTTCTGTTAGTTAGAGAATATATTACATTGTTGCAAAAGTAACAGCATTGTACCACCCTGGGGGTTTTTATATCTTGCTATAACATTATATTGGTCTACCATCACACCCTAATCCAAACAGACAATTCGTCTTCTCTACTTTATACAACAATCACTCAGAGTCCCTTCCCCACTGGCAGAACTGACAGGATATGTATTATTATTGATTTCCTGCCCACCACGGATCAGTAATGTGATGATTGAAAAGGATGAAGAGTGAACCGACACAGGATGACCATAAAGAGGAAAGCTTCTGAGTTTGACATTTGTTTTGCTGTAAGCTCAGAATGTGGACATCCCCTTATATTTCATGATTTCAACTGAACAAACCATGTGAAAATAGAAACATGATGTAATCTCTTAAAGTTGGCTGACATAGTGTAAAGGATGTATGTTTGTACACTTATGGCAAGAGAGCTTGTTCATAAGTCCAATTTGTTCGTAAGTTCAACAAAAACATTGTCCAGGTACTAGAATACTGTACTAACGCTGATACTAAACATCGTCGCTACACAGTATGTACTGTATATATAACGGTGAGGTGTTCTTTCGGATTGTGCAGATGGTTGAACGAACGATGTTAAAAGAACGAGCGATTGTCTGCCATCTTTTCACTTCGCTCCATTCTATCAATTATTTTCCACTTTTCTTTCTAACGTTATTACTCGGTGCTTCTTAGCGGTGATAGCATCATCATCGTTGCTGCTTTTATGCTTGCTTCCAGACATCATGGAATTGGACTGCACTTGACAATGTACTGTACACCGGACATGTGATCTAACTTCCGCGATTGAACATGTGTGCATGCATGTGCGTATCTTTGAAAAGTTCATAACTCAAATGTTCATAATTAGGGGACTTGCTGTATATTCTTATTCCTGTGGTGATCCAATGTAATTTAGATTTTATCATGAAAAAAAATGATAGAATAAAATTTATTTCCTTAATTATACCAATTATGCCATAAAACCATAATAGTGCAAAGTGTACAGTAGTACAGTATGCAACTCTACAGAAGAAGCAATGAGCTTAAGTATGAAATGTTCCTAAGACTTCCTAAGCCACAGCAGAAGATGTGAAGGATAGCTCAATTTAGTCGATGAAACATCCTCGGAGGAATGCCCTTCTTAATTTTACATCACGTTTCATGACTCAAAATCATAAACTACTCAGCATTTCCATTTTCCTTTTTCTCTTAACATTCTTCTTCCTATTTTTTTTTTTTTTTAATGCCCAGATCATCCTTATTAATACTTTTTGTCACACAATAAATTTTCACTAGAAATGTTAAAGGGGACATTTGGGGGCGCATCCCCTTGTGCCTAGTCCGTGTCTTTGATTAAGTCTCAGAACTTTATTTCCATTCTGCTGTCATTCCACAAATCCCAAAGCAACCATGAAAACGTAAGATAACGGGATAGCAGAGTGTATTGTCTTATTCTGCTTTAGAGTTCATGCTTGTAATGTGTAATGTGTGTGTGTGTGTGTGTGTGGGAGAGAGAGGGAGAGAGAGAGAGAGATTAAACATCTTTATATAGCATATACATTACAGCACAGTGAAATTCTTTCTTCATATATCCAAGCGTGTTAGAAATCAGCGGTCAGAGTGCAAGGTCAGTCCTGGAGCAACCCAAAGCCTCAACAGTGGCAGCTTGGCCATGCTGAGGGCGTGAACCCCCAACCTTCTGATCAGTAATCCAGAGCTTTACCCATTGGTGTTTTTCTATCTATTATATCCATAGTTATTATTATTGATTAGATTAATACCCAGAGTGTTACCCAATGTAAAAATAAGCATTCAGTGTTAAAATAATGATGCTACTCTTACAATTCTGCATGACAAATGCTGAGAACCCAAAACAGAGCTGGCTTTAAAATGATTAAAACCAGCAAAACAAACATGGATCAACTCTCAGGAATGTAATGTATTGTTTTTAAACAAAAATAAGCAATGCCCTTGAATACAGCTTGATTAAACATTAACATCAAATAGTGGATCAAACTTCAGGTGGGTTTTGGCTTGGGCTTGGGGTGATGGATCCTGGGTTACGGCAGCCACATTGTACATCCTTCGGCATTTATTTGGAATTCCAGTAACATGCATTTCGTTACCTGTTGTTTTTATATTATTTGCATGAATTAAAACCAAGCATATAGGCGTCAAATATTAGCATGTTCCCAGTCGCAATATAAGAACTGTGTACGACAGATCAAACATCAGAGTCTGAGCAGCAGTGGATTCGTCAGCACATCACAAACATACAGTACGCAGCTGTACAGAAGCTAAAAATAGCTGTTATTTATTGTAAAAAATAAATAAATAAATAAATAAATAAATAAATAAATAAAAAAGGCTTTTTAGGAGAACTAATTACATATTGTTCTTTTTACCATCCCTTATTTAACAGGTTCAGAAGCCCAAGGGAGTCAATTAACAGTGAGATGTCTACACTTTACTCACAGCTAATTAAATTCTGACAAGCCTCTTCTACATTGAGCCTAAAGAGTATTGCGCAATCTGCTTTAGGAGGTGTTGTTGTACGGTGCCAGGCAACATGTGTGGCATGAGAATGTCAGGCCGAAAAAGTTTCAACAAAGGGGACGCTACGGTATTTTAAAAGAAATAAGTTTAATACATTTTAAGTTACATTAAATTAAGTTTGAGCAAGAAGTCATACAAATTCAAAAGAAATGGGATATGACTGAATATGATTGATCAGTTGGAAAAGTACAAGTGACCTGTAAAAAAACAAACAAACAAACACACACACACACACACACACACACACACACACACACACACACACACACACATATACACACACACACTGAAACGGCTGCACTACTCTCAGTAGGGCGAATTTATGTTCACTCACGATTAAATCAATTGCAATAACCTGACCTGCTTGGCTGCTTAAGATCTAACAAATGTCAAGCCCAATTAACTTCATTCCTTCTCATGCAAAATTTATTCCACCACCTACTTCAATTTTCCGACAAATTAGTAGAACTGGCCAAAATGTAAAAAGAAGATGGGGTCCTGTAATGCAGATTTGATCAAGACTATCACAACATCGAGAAAATCTAAAATACTCTGCAAAAGCTTCAATAATGCAATAATGCAAGGGACAATCAATAATATGGACCATGTACAATAATTGCATTTAGAAAGGCATTCATTGAGAGGTCAATAGAAATGTGCTCATTGCACAAACCTGCAAAACTAATTAAATGTGCAGTAACTCTTAATCTTTCTTTCTGCTTCCAGAATGATTAATTGGTTTGCCACAATAGCTTCAGATGTGTAGAGTTCAAAACAGGTCCGTGTGAATGAGCGGCGCTACATGACAGTAGAAAAGTCTGTGTTATGTTAATCCACACCTTCCACTGATGTGTGATCTGGAGTAAAAACATGGCGCTTAAAAGTGTTGGCGCATACACTCACTGACCCATCGTCTATACCGCTTAATCTTGTGTTCAGGATCGCGGTGGCGCCTGGAGCCTATCGCGACTGACTTAGGGCACAAGGCGGGGTCCACCCTGGACAGGCTGCCAATCCATCGCAGGGCGCACACACATACACACACTACGGCCAATTTGGGAATGACAGTTAACCTAACCTACATGTCTTTGGACTGCGGGAGGAAACCCGAGAACCCGGAGGAAACCCACCAAGCACGCGGGGAGAGCATGCAAACTCCGGGAATAAAACCCAGACCCCTGGAGGTGCAAGGCGACTGTGCTAACCACTACACCACCGTGCGTCCTTGGAGCATGCAGTACTCTACCGATATACTGTATCTTCAGTTAAAAGTGATATGTTTTTCATATTGCAGAATGTGTTAAGCTTTTTAGAAGTCATGAGACACCCTTTGTTTTTCATATCAAATTGAATTAAATCCTGTAAATGAAATGAAAGGCGCCTAAAGATACAATTAAAGATCTGTCTGTTTACATTAGAAACCTTTCAGCAGCGACCTCGTTCCCCCTCTCGTCTGTTCCGACCCCTCGGCATTCAGCATCAGCAGTGAACTAATCACCTCCTGATCATCATCTCTCATCATCTGCACCTGTTTCTCACCGACTTAAGTTAGATGTTTTTTTTGTTTTTTTTTTTTACATGCTTGAATGATTCATAATTCACTGTGTGGCTTAACAAACAAAACACATTCCTCTGAAATTGCTCAAGTACAGAGACTGGACTGAGCCAAAAAAGGTCCTTGAAGAATCCTGGAGAACTACTCCTCAAAAAAAAAAAAAAAAAAAAGTACATTCATTTTCGAAACTCTTTGAAAGCAAAATATAAAGAAATGACGGGGCTCAAAACTTTTGCACAGTATTATATGTCGAGAAAAAGACTTATACCAACTTCAAGCAGCAATCTCCATCATAGATAAAACTAAGAATGAAAATGCTTCGGAGTACTTTTGTTATTTCAAAAGTTGTGAGAGCTGGAGAGGATGGACAACGGCATAAAACGTCATTCAACCAGCTCGCCGAACCTGTTCAATGCACTGTATCATTTGAGACTATTTATCATGTAAATCAAATCTCTTTGACTCCGCGCACTACAGCTGTGCAGACATGGTGTTTTTTCATAATGTACAATGTTTTAACTCACATTATGCGTGTTAATTGGCCTCGCTTCATGCCCTGAAGCTGCAACCTCTCCTCTTTCACTGTATGTTCGAGAAACCATGCGCCACCTGAGTGATCACACATTCACCCAGAAGCCCCTCCCCCCCCGAGCTGTGTGTCTGTGTCTGTGTTTCCAGTACGAATTGGAAGTACGTGCACCGAGGCATGGAGCTGAATTAATTCGGAACTGTGGAAAATCTCACCGTGCGTCTGCTGACGCTGCAAGACAGCCAATCAAAATGTCTGACACAAATCCATCCAATCTTTTGGGAGCCCGATCGTTGAGGTGACTAATCAAGCATCGAGACTGATCAGGCCGAAATCTGGACTGATTGTAAAATTAGTCAGGGTTAACTGATTCAGGTCTAAAAGCAGACCGAATGCACACATTTTTCACCATACTTTTAAAATCCAAGAGGATAATTTACCAATAATAATAATAATAATAATAATAATAATAATAATAATAATAACAGAGCACGTAATCACTATTCATTCCAATGAATGCAGACGAATGATATATGAAAGACAAGAAATATATGGTGTGTGAAAATATATAGAGTACTGTGCAAAAGTCTTAGGCACCATATTATCCGTAGTACAAATTTTGTTATACAAGTTTATTATGACAGCTGGTTTATTTACAGCACCGTGCAAAAGTCTTGGCAACATCCGAACAAAATCCATATATCCAGCAATGACGCTTTTGAAAACATTTATACATTAAAAGAAACTTCTATAAAATGCACTAAGTAACAACATAAACAATAAACGGTCAATATTTGGTGTGGAAACGTTGCTGTGCTTGAACATAAGCCGTAAGTGTTCGATACAGATGTGTGCAGTACTGTAAATAAAACAGCTGTCAGGTTTTACTGAGCGTGCTGGAGAATATGAGCTCTTCTGGTGACTTCGTCACACTCGCTCCTTTATATTTTCATGCGAAACCCAGGAGTCGACATTATTGATTAATTTATTTTTTTTCCCATCTGAAAACTGGTCTGTCATGTAATATGTCGCTTTCTGTACGAATATTCTTCTGTAATGTTATTTATTCATTAATTGTAGTGTATCTTAGTAGGGAACGGTCCTGTACATACAGTAATAATGCAGACATAATAAACTTATAAAACAAAATCTGTACTACAGATAATATGGCGCCTGAGACTTTTGCACAGTACTGTGTTTCGTATCTTGAAGTGTTAGCACTGGCGCCTTGCAGCTCCAGGGTCAAGGCTTCGATTCAGCCGTGCTTAGTGGGTCTCCTCCAGGTTCTCCGGTTTCCTCCCACAGTGGCTCCAATGGCCATGCGAGATTAGGCTAATTGGTGTTCCCAAATTAACCGTTGTGTGTAAATGCATGCGTACATGTTGACCCTACCACCGTTGGAAAAATGACAATATATAGATTAGAAATCATCATTAGCCTTCACGGTCCCTACAGTAGTTGGACTACTGAGGTTCTTAGATGGATGGATTGATGCATATCGATGAGGCTGCAATAGAAAAGAACAAATAATACGTAACACTGTTCGGACAATCCAGTCCAATTTTAAAGTTTGCTCTGCTGAAGTTGTTCACTTCCTAGCTTCATTTGCATTTTGTAAAATCAGTAAATACAGTAAAACCAAAAATCTTGGACTTGAAATGAAATGAAATGAAATGTTAATTTTTATTATTTTAAATTTCTTCCCCATTCCTTGTTCGTCAGCAGTCTATAGCAGACAGAATCATTCACTTACGTGAAAATCTGCCATTTTACAACTTACTTAAGACTGAACGCGGAATGTCAGGGAGGTAATATTCATGCGCATTCCACTTATTGTAATACTCGACCTGAATCGTCAGGGTGAAAGCGTTTACTGCATGCTGAAGCATATACTCGACTATCAATCATTCTTCTGCATTTGCTCAGACATTTTTTTTTTTTTTTAATTGTTCATAGTTGGAATTTTTATAAGAGCAAATGTGGAACGTGAGCGGCGTGGCGAGTATGAGCACCCCCTCAAGCATGCATTACACTTTGAAAGCCTTCTAAATTCATGGCTTGGCAAGATGTTCAGAATCGACAGCCTTTCACAAAGCCACCTCAGTAGTGAGCTCTGATTTGCAGTTGTTTAAAATTCTAGCCGTCACAATGATGCGATGCATTACACGTATAGTGTCATACTGACCTTGGAGAAGAAGTCCAGAAAAAAAAAAAAAAAAAAGAGAGTGAGAGAGATCATGCACTGTTTTCTAGTGTTTCAGTAAAATCGCCTAAAACGAAACCAGACTTGCAAAGGCTCTTTAAATCATATTAACAAATATTACTGTTTCACACAGAAAGCTCAGACATACATTACAGTTTTAATAATTATATACTGTAGGTGATTCATTTATCAATATGCTCTGATTAAAGGTGATATAAAACTTTTCTTACCCTAAACATTTTTTTTTTTTGTTGCAAAATATGGAAACTATTACCACACTCACTGTCTACACCGCTTTATTCTGTACACAGGATAACCCTGGACGGGTTGCTAATCCATCACAGCACGCACGCATGCACACATGGTATGCCAAATAGCCTTATCTGCATGTCTTTGGACTGTGGGAGGAAACCAGAGTACCCAGAGGAAACCCACCAAGCGTAGGGAGAACATGCAATCTCTATGCACACAGACACCGAGGTGGGAATCGAACCCGGAACCTGGAAGTACAAGGTGACAATGCTAACCACTAAGCCACCGTGCCACCAAGTTGTGATAGTGTTAATTACATTTACATTTATATTTGAGCATTCGGCAGATTATCCAGAGCGACTTTATTTTTATTTCACTTTTTACATCTGAACAATTGAGGGTTAAGGGCCTTGCTCAAGAGCCCAACTTGGTGGTGCCGGGGGACGAACCTGGGACCTTCTGATCAGTAGTCCGATGCCTTAACCCCTCATCCCACCTTTAACTTAAAAAAAAAGGTACAGACTATTTTCCCTGATTTTTTTCTCACTTTTACAGCATCCTCCCATCAGCGTAATAACCAGAGTAACAACCAGGAAGGTTGAGACAAAGAAAATCAACTACAGTACTTCCTCCGAGACATGTGACACCGGCCGACCGTATCTTCAAAACTGATGTGCAAGCAAAGTTGGAAAGTGGCATAACAGCCTCAGAGGAATGCAGTCTCTACCCTCTCCTCTTGCATGAGCTCGCAGACGCACATGATTGGCTCGGGTCCCCTTGATTGATGTGAGAGCACAGGTGTGCCATCCTTCCCCCCAAGACACGGTCAATTTGCTCAATTTGCAATTCTAGACTCCTGGATACAGCTGGCTGTTGCATCACCCAGGAATTGAATTTGCTACCTCCAGGTAAAAGGGCAAAAACACTTCCGCTGCGCCATCAGGAGCCTAAACTTTGTTTTTTCCCCTTGGGCTTTGTCCCTTTTTATCCATTGTTGTGGCAATGGACTAACAGTGAATTGTAACCCTCGCATTTTTTGAAAAAGGCTTGGGACCGGACCTGCATTCACTGGCTGAGGTTAGTTAAGTGCTGGTGGACCTACAGTGGCAGGACTCAAACCCTGAACTCTCCAACCAGGAACCCAACCACTCAGGAGCCTGAACTATTCATTTTAAATTAGACATGCATGGTGTGACTTCCTTAGGTAAAATATGCAAGCCACATTTGATACGCTATAATCTTAATGATAAACCCCAAACAACCCATATGGGGCCAATATGTAGTTCGGGAGCTCTACTTGAAATTCAACCATCCATCGTCAATTAGTGGTGAGTCGTTCATGAACGACTTGTTCTTTTTGAACGAGTCTTTAACGTGACTCAGAAGAACGAGTCGTTTCAGAGAGCGATTCATTTCTTTTCTACTGGGCGCGCATGTGCAAATCACCGCAAACAGAAACGAGCAGTTACCTTTGAGTCTTCTAGTCTGAATCATTTGTTCATTTGTCATGTGACCCCCATAGACGCTATGCAGCGCGTTACACAGGAAACAGAATTGAGCGATTCTTCTAATGAGTCTCCTGGTCCAGATCGTTCGTTCTTTTGTCGCGTGACTCCCGTAGACGCTACGAAGTGCAATAGATTCAAAAAGAACGAACGAACGAACGACTCGGACCAGAAGATACGACGGTGAGCTGCTCATTCGGTTTATTATAATATGTCCTTAGCTGCATTGTAATATTTTCATTACTGCAACTTTAGCCAACATTTGTAGAGTAGAGGTGTTGGGGGTGTGTTTATTGAAAATGTAACATTTTATTTTTATTTCTGATCAAAAGAACAAAATCAACTAAGAACCGAGTCACTAAAATGATCAAAACTTCCCATCACTATGGTCAATTTGCTCGTTTTTTTTTTTTTTTTTTTTACACTCGCAGCATGGTTACCTGCTCCTACCTGCATGTGCTTGGAAGGTACAGTACTGTAGCACCTTGAGGAAACACGGAGAAGGGAGAAAAGTTGAAATAACACTGACAATAAGCCGAGTGCAGGCTCAAGCCGGGGACCCCGGAGCTGTGCCACTCTGCAACCTCTATTGAAAATTTTATATCTAATTCTGCTTCCAGTCTTTATGAAAATGGTAAGCACAAATCTAACTAAAACCACAGTTCAAAGCGGGCTGAGCTTGGGGAGGACAGAAGTAATAAAAAGTAATATTGTGGTTCCAATCAGTTAAGAATAAGAAAGAGTCTCGAAAAGACGTGGGTGAAGGGAATTAATGCTCCTTATCCAGCAATTTTGTGCACCAGTGAAGACTGAAAAACATGACATCATGTTCTATTGAAAAGCAAATTACAGCTCACCGTATATAACAAAAAAAAAATAAAAATCACATGGTGCCACAGGGAAGTGGCATGGGAATATTAATATTATTATTATTTTTTTTTATAGAACTCAATAAAATGAACGTTTTGCCACAAGTAGAGACCTCTGATTTTTGTCAATCACTAAAATTGTAGCTGTCCTGGATGCAGAGTCTGCGGTATAATGGAAGTGCACAAGCTAAGGTGGCTGTAATTCATAATGTGTAGCTTGCGCACGCATAACCACCCGTGGCGTAGTTGGTTAGAAATAAAAGCATACTCTGGCTGGGAGATTTATTATTATTTATATTACATTCACACAAATTTACAGCCGGCATTTCTTCTGGCAGGTAGCACAAATCACGGCTGTCTTCGTTTCAAGCATTATTGCATTATTTTGGCAGTGCTTCAGGTGATATTTTAATCTCTCTTTAAAAGTAAAAACTTTTTATTTTTAAAAATTTTTTTTTTACTCATGAAAGTGGGAAGAAAATAAACACAAACAAGGATGGCTATTTATTTATTTTTAGCTTTGATAAAATTACCGGTTAATGAGCCCTAATCCTGAGGATTAAAATATTAATTTCTTGAATACTATTATATGTGTGTGTGTGTGTGTGTGTGTTTTTTAAGTGTTATTATTTTCTTATACACAGATCAGTCATAGCAGTAAAAGTATGTTATATATATATATATATATATATATATATATATATATATATATATATATATATATATATATATATATTTCTGTGTATAATGGGAAGCTGTTGGGACCCACAATGCATTGCAGCTCGCTGTGTATGAAGCTGCATAGCCACGGCCCGGTCAGAGTGCCCACGCTGGCCTCAGTGCAGTGCTGAAAGCTGCTACAATGTGCAGGTGAACATCACAACTGGACCATGGAACAATGGAAGAAGGTAGCCTGGTTTGATGAATCACATTCTCTTTTATGTCACGTGGATGGCGCGGTGTGTATGCTTCACTTACCTGGGTAATAGATGTCTCCAGGAAGCACTCGCACTGGGAAGAGTGCGAGCATGAGTGCAAAGACAAAAAAAGTGTGATGCTCTGGCCAATGGACTGCTGAAAATCCCCGGGTCCTTGTATTTATGTGGATGTTCCCTTGACACGCAACACCGACCGGAATAAATGTTGCGGACCAAGTATTCCCTGATGGCAGCGGCCTCTTTCAGCGGGATAATGCATCGCGAAATCATTTGAGAATGGATTGGGAAACACGACGCAGAGTTCAAGGTATTGACTTATCCGAACCTCTCATTCTGACTGAGCACCCGTGAGATGCGCTGGACCAACAAGTCTGATCTACTGTACCTTACAACTCACAGGTCTTCACAGAAGTCCATTCCATTGAGTTGTTCCAGGTGACACAAGAGCAACCTGCACAATATCAGGCAGGCGATTGTTTTTTTTTAATTTTTATTATTGTTATGGCTGATCTGTGTATATAATAAGATCAGTTCTGAAGTTATCTTCCTTTGTTAATTATTTATTATTTATCCTCTTTTAAGCAATACATGGAAGAAGAAAGGACGTGTAAATATTAACTATAACTATATTATTTGAGCTCAGCAGTTCATAATGAAATGACAAGCATAATAGGCACTTATGTATTTCAATAACAGATGTAAGAAAGAAAGGATACGGGTTAGCAATGATTAAACACACTGGACCTCCGGGTGTCAAACAGTAACGCAGGCAAATAAACCCAGAGTACTGTAGCGCTGTTATCTGACTCACACACCTGCTTCATAAGAAGTGCTTGTTCAACATGTGAAATTGCTCACTCTGCATAAATATTATACCCGGTTCCTTTGGGTAATTTAAAGCTGCAAGCACAGAATTGGGCTCGGATCAATGATAAATCGATGCGCATCAGCATTAATTACAGTTAGTGCTTTGAGTGGCAGCAAGAGATAAAATGCTTTTTAAAGAGCCAGGTTATGGAAAGTCATGTAAATTGGGGTATTGAAAAACGAGGCATATAATATTATGGATCATACATATTCATAACTCATGTACAGTCTGGAATTTTGCGCATGTGAATTTTTTTCCCCCTGCCCTCAAGCTTAAGCTAAAACCTTGACATATCTTCTAAATGCACTTAACAATAGTAGTTTTATCGCAACCTTTTAGGGTCACTGTTTATCTTTAGCATTTCAATTTCCCAGTTCATGAACCAGAGACACATGATACCTGGAGCGGCTCCCTTACAGGAACGTTACAACATTGACATCACGATACTGCGCTAATGATGTAAGCACTTTTTTCTTCAACTCCTGAGCACGAAATTGCACATCAGTCGATGAACATACACACCTTCACCTCCGTCAAATTATCAGGTATCAGTTTCACAAAAAGAACAAAAAACTGCCTGGTACAAATGAGGCACTAATTAAGG
The DNA here is from genome assembly GCA_013621035.1 of Clarias magur. Classification (NCBI taxonomy): domain Eukaryota; kingdom Metazoa; phylum Chordata; class Actinopteri; order Siluriformes; family Clariidae; genus Clarias; species Clarias magur. The sequence continues at coordinate 22,667 of QNUK01000815.1, read as the reverse complement.
TACATTCAGCCTTACTGCATCACCTGGCTGTGATAAACTGAGAAGCTGAGAAGCTCGAGTTTTTCTTCCAAATATAAACCATAGATGCCACATTATTATGCTGTTTATTAGCTGAAATCACTGTGTTCTGTCACGAAAGGCGACGGTGATTTGTAGTCCGGACCAAGTTTTAGACATAATCTGGATTTGCAATTAAAGCTATTTTAATAGTTTTCCTTACATCAAGTGGGAAGAAAGGTACAGTAATAACATTTTCAGCATTAATTGGGTTAATTATTTTAGATGTGCATTTGGAGAGGATTAAAACAATGTCGATGAATCGAAGGCAAAATGGTTCTTATTTTATATTAATGATTAAATGTTACAGTTACAGTAGGCAATACATTCGAAATGTTACATAAAATGGTCAATTAAAACGATTGCTCGATAAAGTTACAGCTTATCCCTCATTAAACACTTTATCCCTAATAATATAATATAATAATAATAATAATAATTATTATTATTATTATTATTATTATAAGATGATCAATTTCAAATTCAAATTTTATTTGTCACATACGCAGTCATACACAGGACGAAATGCAGTGAAATGCTTAGACGACCTTAAAATGAAGGATTATTAACTATAAATATGAAAAAAAAAAAGGAGAATGTCAATTTAACTAAGAATAATATATCAGTACAATACAAAATAAACAATATAAAAAATATAAGAAAAACATAAGAAAATATAAGAAAAACCTAGCTGTACAAATATAGAATTTATGGAATTTTATGTGGAAATGAAGTTTAATTTAAATAGAAATGTGTGTGATTGTGTGTAAATGTGCTTTCATATTTAAAGTGACTTATGTGCAACAATTAAACAAAATGAAACAGATTAAGTAAATGTCCATGAAGGTGCAGGTGCGCAGTGTCCGTAAGTGACCATGAATGTCCTGAATGTCCAGAGTGAGTGCAAGAGACGTATGTGTGAATGCGCGAAATGGAGTTCTGATTGAGAGACCGTATCGCCTGCGGGAAGAAGCTCTGTTGGCCTTCAGGGAGCGGAATCGTCCATTGCTAGGGAGACTGAGGTCCTTGACGATCTTCCTGGCCTGGCCGCGGTCCAGCACCGCTTGCTGTAGAGTGAGTGCAGGTCAGGGAGCTCGGTGTGGATGATGCGCTCAGCTGATCTCACCGACCCTCTGTAGAGCTCGTCTGTCCTGCATGGTGCTGTTACCGAACCATGATGATGATGATGATGATGATGATGACGACGATTATACATGAAATATAATCCTGGAATTTGTGTCCCTTTCACGGCCAGGAGGTAAACTGCTCCTTGTAATTGATGATGAACGTAATCAAATCACATCAAATCAGGTATTAAGTCGCAATTTGCATGATTTGAGTCATGCATATCTTCTGTATATGTGACAAATAAGATTCGAAATTAAAATTTAATTTGAAATCCAATTTTTAAAATTATTTAAATAAGTAAGAAAGAGGGGACATCAGGCTCCCTGATACTGTACCTCTACAACTAACTAGCTAACCAGCACAGCAGGTTCACAGAAAGAAAAGAATGAATGAATGAATAAATAAATAAATAAATAAATAAATAAATAAATCACGCTTTTTCTATTACACTGTAAACCCTAATGCTCAAAGTAATTAAACGCATCGAGTGCTGTCAACTTAAATAATTGCAATTAGGTCAAATTAATAGACCTTTTTGGTTATCGTGGAAAAAATAACTAGTGTAAAAAACAAGGTACCAATACCTACCTACCTTGATCGGATCGTAGTGGATCGCAGATGTCCGTAGTAGTTACAGTGCTTTAGTTGTATAGAGAGTGTAGCATTTTCTTTCCCATATATTTTTTGTCCCTGTAAATAACCAATCTGAAGATGTACGCTAATTGGATTGTTTGCACATTTTACGTTTTTTAGTTCTAATTGGCTTCGTTGTATGTAAATAGCTTACAGTCCCAAGCCAAGCTTCGTACAGTATGTGGGATGAAACGGAGAACAAAGAAATATCGGTTCAATCCATTTCACCCTTCAGTCGTTTGGGGAGAAATGTGTTGTTCTCCTTTCCTCACTCTCTGCTACGCACCAGCTGGCTGCCAGCAACTAGGTGTCACAATAACAGTGAGGAAATGGTCTCATGAAGCTGTTTGGGACTCTGCGTGGCTGAAAAAAAAAAAAAATGAGATGATCTCCGTGAGAAGACATTAGCGGCATGACCATCTGTATCACAGACTACTCTATTCACTTATGCATCGTCAACACCATCCCCAGCAGGGTAGTCTTCTGCTTTCTAAACAATAAACCATGGATTACAAGCAGCCTGAAGGTACTTGCGAACAATAGGAAAAGGGCCTTTAAGGGATTTAAAGGAAATGAGGTGCAAACCCACAAGGGAAGGAGAAATGGAAAGCAAGGACTTCTTCGAAAAAGGAAAAGTTACAGTAACACTGTGCCACGGATGATCGCGGTGTTATGAGACGCATCACTGGGTTAATGTTCAACACTGGACCGACTAGAAGTTAATGGTCTAAATCAGGTCTTCTACCAGGCCAGCGCTCTGTCTTGGGCTACGATATTCTTCCTCAGAGAGTCCGCCACACTACACTTCTTCTGCAACTCTTCGGCAAAGGGATCTTTCACTCCCTTTTCTCCTCTTGCTTTTCTCTTACAAACACCGCGGGATCAGTAGCTCCCAGTTCCACCTTCGCTGTGCTGTGTTTACTCTCGCCTTCAGCAGAAACATGGCTGGTACACCAGACAGAAAATAACACCTGCTTGGATGCAGCGGCACCGGCAGGCTCAGATTTCATACTGTAGCACGCGCAAGAACCGCCCACCCTCCGGTACATTAACTTTAACGCCTAAGCGTGACTGTACAACTGTTCCTCGAGCGAGTGAGAGAGAGATGGATTGATTCAGGTTTTGTTTGCAGGTTACCGGTAATAAACCACCATAAACCTCTAATTAACCCACCATACAACTACTACTACTACTACTAATAATAATGACAATACTGGATGGAGAAAGCGCAGTCAAAGAAGAAGGAGAGAAGAAAATGAAGAATAAATACACATCAGTATTTACAGTTTGAGCTCGACGCGTTTATGAGCTCCGTCGCTTGCTGTCAATGGGCGCCTAAGAGAGATTAACACATTTTTCGGATACCGCGGATTGAAACGTGACTGCCCCCTACAGGTAGTGTACGTCATGTTCACAGCTTCCCGCGCGCTTTTCTCGAAAACATGCGTTCTTCACGGCCAGATCTGTCCCACTGTTTGCATGGGCATGAAGACGGACGTGTTTGTTCAAGACAGGCATTAAACCGATCGTCTTTAAGGCCCGTTGCAGATTAATATAGTGTTCGTACAACCTAAGCATGGGGAAAATCAGAAGTCATTCCTGCCTGGATTCAGTGACAACAAAATTCAACTGAATGAACTTTTATTTGTATAACTCTGTTATCTATTGTCATTGTCGCAACGCAGCTTTACACAATCAAAAGCATTATGGAAGTGATTAGGGAAAATGATGGCCCATTGCTTATGCCAACGACTACAGTCCAGCAACCCAAACATCTTCCACTGGATAATGAAACTATGTCAGTGTGCGATCATCTGTACACTCCAGAGCATCCACTCTTTTCTGGGCAAAGACTGTCCAATGCTTTTTACATCACTCGGCCCTTTCTACTGTAACGTCACGGTCAGGGGAAACGCACTTACACTACCTCTGTGATCTTAAACTACCCGACAGCCGAATCCCAGTTTGTGTACTGGTTTAGAATCAGCTGGTGAGAATGTGAATTTCAAATGTACTGGTCAGGACTGTGAATGATGCCATTGTGGTGTGGATTGGTAGTTTTTTTTTTTTTTTCAACTAAAAAGTAATATGAGCAAACACTAAAAGGAGGTGGTGATGGACGGCGCAGGCACCTGTTTCCCACCACGGAGAGGATGTGGAGGAGGTGGAGATGTACAAGTGCCTGAGGATGCACCTACACAATCAGTCCTCGACTGGATGCAAAAAAAAAAACAATAGCAGGATCCAGAAAAAGGACGGAGCCGACTGATTTATTTGACGAAGCTAAGAGCATTTTATAATATGAAGCAGAATGCTAACATTGTTCTGCTTTTGGTGAACTTCTGTGTGTGAGTGAGTTGGGGCATTGACGTGAACGTACCTGTAGCTTGACGTAACTGACTCAGACCTTTTACTTTTCCACCAGGTCAGGGACTGAGAGTATTAACGTTTATCTGTATATCTATGAGCAAGTTCCTTTGATCAGATACTTATTCTATGAAGCGAGAGAAGAAGGCAACTGGAAGGGTGCGACGTATTTCCCGACTAACTCTTTATGGAGTTTTTTTTTCTTCTTCTTCTGAAAATTCAAGTTAATATGGCCTGGGATGCTGAGCCATTGCTATTGATTATCTACCTTTCCGCACGAGAACTGAAATGTGGAAACAGAAGGAGACAGAGAGAAAGCGAGCCACGCAGAGAGTGTGACAGAGTTCAGGTTGACTATTAGCCCAAGGTATCATTCTCCAGCCTACTCTGGAGGCTGATGATGACCTGTGCTGGGGGGATCACCAACTGTTCGGTATAGTGAAAGAAATCAGCAGCAGTTTTCCACTAAAGCTGCCAGTGGAAGCCCCTCTGGCACTCAAACGATGGCCAAGCAGCTCGCATTTTCTTTTTTTTTTTCTTTTTTTTTTCCTCCTAATGTTTCAAATCACAGCAGTGGAGAATCATCTTGCACCTGTGCAGCAGGAGGTTACATGAAATCCTGGAGTGCACAGACAGCCTGTCTTTTCCGTGGTGGATTGCACCAGAGCATGTACTATTTATAGGCTCACATAGTGTGTGAAAGAGGCAGTACATTAAAGAATAGCACTGCATCAGCATCAGTCCAAAACGTTTTAGGATACTCAGAAAAAAAACAACAACAAAAAAAAAAAAAACGCAAAAACTGCTAAAGGCTCGTGTGAAATTCATACAATTTTAATAAGAGTATTAATTATTATTCATTATCATCATAAAAAAAAGAAATAACGTAAAAAAGACAGTTCTTTTTTAATTTGATGATCCGATTATAATCTGATCAAAGACGATGATATTTGTTTTTTGTCTCATGTTACTGTAAATATTATTGTAGTAAAGTTACACAAAGCACAGCATAAACCATAATCATGGCATTTATTTTTTTATTTCCTGTTAATCTATGATGTATCATAATCCACAGACTGGGATATAATGGAAATTGTTCAAAACAATACAGTCTCACAATTGTAATAATAATTATCAATCAATCAATCAGCCTAAATACTGTATGGTTAAACATTTATTCACCGCCATTGCTATTACCTTCATATGTAAACTCCATTCTTCTGCAAAGGCTTCACACGACACTTGCCTGATGTCAAGCTCTGATGATGTGTAAGGAGACTTGAGGTGCAGTCAGAGCTCCACTTAATCCCAAAAGTGCTCAAAAAGGGTTGAGGTCGCGGCTCGTGTTCGTACACGCCAATCTTGGGCCTTGCTTTTTTTTTTATTTTTTTTTTTTATGAAAAGGACATTTTCATAATTGAATGCATTAGGGCCCTTAGTTCCAGTAAAAAACAAACAAATAAATAAATAAAAAAAATTACAGAAAGACTTTTAGCAGCCAACTTTGTGGCAACAGTTTGTGGAAAGTTCACATTTGGATGTACTGTACAGTAACCATCACCTAATTTTGCAATTTTGGTCATAGACGCTCACCGACTACTTCACTAGGTACAACCATTCAACTGCTCGTCAATCAGCCAAACACATGGCAACAACTCAACACTGAATGGTCCGATCCGTCTTGATTTCCGCTGCGACATTTGCATGGTCGGGTCAGAATTTGGCGCAAACAACACAAAAAGCATGGATCCAGCAAGCACGGCAGACGCTACCTGAGTATCGTCACTGACCGTGTCCATCCCATTATGAGCGCAGGATAACGCACCATGTCACAAAGCCAAAATCATCTCAAACTGGCTTCTAGAGGTCTTCCAAGGTACACTGCAAAATTCCCAGTGTTGATTTAACACCTCAAGTGTTTATATATGACCTAATGGTCACGGATGTACTCTGAAAGATGTCCAGCCTATCAATTTGCAGCAACGCCGTGATGCATTCATGTCAATATGGACCGAAATCTCTAAGGAAAGTTTCAAGCACCTTGTTGAATCTATGCCATGAAAAATTAAGGCAAGCCAAAAGGGGGTCAAACCCAGTAGCCAGTACTAGTGAGGTGTACCTAATGAAGTGGCCGGTGAGTATAGTGTATAAAACAGAGAAATGTCAAAATCAAGGAGAGCTGTTTGTATTTATTCATTTTTTTCCCCCTTTGATTTCCTCTAAAGGATTAAAACGATCCTCAAAATTAAACTCAAATGCTATTGGATTCATTTATCCTTCTGTTTGTATTCATTATTGTTGTCGTTGTTGTTGTTGTTGTTGTTGTTGTTGTTTTTTTAAATGCCACTGATTTAGTATTTGAAATTACTCATGGTTATCGGATGAATAAAACGCTTCACTTTGTTCACCAGCATGATTCAGTGAAGTGTTCAGTACCACATTACACAGGGATTTACACAAAACGAGAGCGACAGAGAGAGAGACGGGGTTTTGCATTAATAATTTTCAGGGATTAAAAATGTCCCTATTGCAGTGTCATACATAATTGTTACATTTCCTGAAATTTCTAACAGGCTTAATGCTGCCTTGAAATCAGTTGTGAAATGATATCACCAGCCACTCGCATCCTTTTGTCATCTTATATATTATCAAAATCCTCAAATCCTGACCGTGACATTTCCTCAAACAAGCCTTCCAAGGTCATTTACTGACTTATCCATGATTGACATTATACACTGGCATCCAAACCAGATGAACTGAACATAAGCTACACAAGCAGGGATCAAAGCGAACGTGGCCGTGCACGGAAGCTGAAAAGACAGGATGGCAGAGGTCAGACGAGGCACCATTAGCGAGAAGGATCTTTCTCACATGTGGCAAAAAAAGAAAAAAGAAAAAAGAAAAAAGAAGAAGCGTGTTCTTGAGGTGTGAAATGACTTGTGGTGTGGAGATCAAAGTGGTCAAGCATACGATGATGCAGGGTGGAAAGCTAACAAGTCATCGGATTGATCTGCATGGGATTCATCAGGAAGATGGTCTCTTTCAACAAAGGCGCCTTAATTCAGAGAACGGAAAAAAGAAAAGAATCTGAATATCATTCAGTGCTTTAGATCTATACTTTGATTCAGACCAGACTCTCGTCTGCATGAGCCTTTCCCTCATTCTCTGGTTCAAAATTGATGCGAGACAAGGCAGCACAAGTATGAAGGATTTTTCTGTTGATTAAAAATTACTATTTCAAAAAAAAGAGCTTGTGATTGGACCTGTGGCTCGGAACGTCTAACATGAAAAAGATCAGTATTCCCCCTTTATGATAATTATGGTAAAGGGTAAAACCACCATAAAATAAGGCTCCTGTCCACAGGTTACATACTGCAATTTCAAAAAGAAATGACTTTGAAATGAAGTTTGTATTGGGGTATTGGGGCCAAAGTTGGGTCACAATGAACCTGATTAGAAAGAGTAATAGCTAGATTTTCACCTGCAATTAGTTAAACACATCATTCAGTGGCTTTAATAAGAAAGATAAAAGCAAACCAAGATACTACTGGCAACCATCTCTTACAGGGAAGATATATATACATATATACAGGACGGGCCATTTCTATGGATCCACCTTAATAAAATGGGAATGGTTGGTGATATTAACGTCCTGTTTGTGGCACATTAGTATATGTGAGGGGGCAAACTTTTCAAGATGGGTGGTGACCATGGTGGCCATTTGGAAGTCGGCCATCTTGGATCCAACTTTTGTTTTATTCAATAGGAAGAGGGTCATGTGACACATCAAACCTATTGGGAATTTCACAAGAAAAACAACGGTGTGCTCGGTTTTAACGTAACTTTATTCTTTCATGAGTTATTTACAAGTTTCTGACCACTTGCCCATTGTGATGGATTGTCAATGCAACCCTCTTCTCCCACTCTTCACACACGTATTGGCACGGCATGCCATAAATAAATAATTATTAAAATTATATTAATTAAATTAAATAATATAAAAATTATTTACATGCCATAATAAATAATTATTAAAATTATATTAATTAAATTAAATAATATAAAAATATAAAAATTATTTACTGCATGCCATAATAAATAAATAAATAAATAAATATATATTATAATTTATGTTGTAATATAATATTTGATAGAGATTATGTAGGGGGGTGGAATCTGTGGCAGGGGGGCATTTTAGCGCATAACACCGGTCTTCTGCGGTGAAATAGCGAATAAATGTCTTCATCCGTCTCCTGATACTGAGTGCGGCTTGTGCCACCACTTTGGGCCGGACACGCACTCATCAATGTGTTCACCATCTCGTCGTTTCTCACAATTGCAGCAACCAAGTTTCTCGCCGACTCACTCATCCTTCCTAAAGATGGCGCTGTGTTTCGATGATGTCATGTTTCATTCAATATATTCAGACTTTTCATTCAATATATTCAGACTTTTCATTCAATATATCAGTTTTCAATCCATATATTCAGAATTCATTCAATATATATATTTTTCAATCAATATATTCGGAATCCATTCAATATTCTCACGTTTCATTCAATATATTCAGAGTTAAGTTCTCTCATGAATATTTTCCTAAATGGCATGCCATAATATATATATATATATATGAATGGACAATATATGTGTATATTTACAATAAAGATACTTATAATCTTATAATTGTTCAATTGAACATTATTGAAACGTTATGCATGTTTAAGAATTATATAGATACTTTTTCTTAAAAAACGTATATACATACACACTGTATATGACCATCACCAATCAAATTTGTATATTGTTGAACATAAAATTACATACATTGACATATACACTGTACATTTAAATATATATCAATACTGCATATTTCTATGAAAAGAAAGGTGGCAATTCATTATGCATTTTTTAATATATTGATATATAATATATTAATACAATATATTATTCTGTATATTGTGAATATATTTTTAAATATAATATATATTTTTGTTAATTATTAGTTACAGTAGAATCAGTTAGTATAGCAACGAGGAATATTAATATTATGAAATCTTTTCAACTTACCAGTAGATCCGAACACTAAATCATTTCATATACTGACAGTTAATATATAGAAAAATATATTTTCTAAGGGAAACCAACATACTGTAGCTGGCTACCTCAAGAAACTAAACATCATTAAAAAACAAAACAGTTTGACAGAAATAGTGATAAATGGCATTTTTGGTGGTTAGCACCATGGCCTCGTACCTCCAGGGTCTAGTGTTGGATTCCCGCCTCGTGTCTGTGTTCGTGAAGTTTGCATGATCCCCCCCCCCCCCGTGCTTGATGGATTTTTCTCGACATACTCCGGTTTCCTTCCACAGTCCAACACTAATTCCAAAACTGCCTGTTAAGTGTGAGTGAGTGTATGCGTGTGTGCATGCTTGTGGTCTGTGATGGATGGGCACCTCGTCCAGGGTGTGTGTCCAGGCCTTGTGCCCCAGACATGTACGTGGACTTCAACCTCAAATAATAATAATATGACTGATTACATTAAAGATCAGCAGATTATTTTTAGCTTTAAGCTTTTAACTATTTCTACAACCTCTTTGACCATCAGTGACGGGTACTAACGCCATCATCATGCCCAATCGCTAGTAAGCAAATGATGCACTAACTTGGCAATGAGCATGTGTGTAGTTATACTGAAAATCAACACTGTGAGTAACATATGTTACTATAATTAAATCACATCCAGGCTGATATTCAGTATAATCACATAATTGTCAGTGCAATGTCACTTTTATAGAACAGTTTTATAAACACAAATACATTTTAAATTACAGGCATTTGGGGCACAATATGGGAAAGAGGTTTATTTATGGTTGCTCTTTTATACTATGTTGGCTAATGTGATAATTAGCTCAGGTGGATTATGTCGATGTTCAATATGTTTTCGGTAAAATTGTTTTCCCTTTAAACAAATGTGTGTGTCTTCATCTGAGAAGTCTTTGTGTCTTCAGCCAAAAGTATTGTTTGCCTTGTCTGCTAAACCATTTTGAACTAGGAAGTGGAATTTTACACGGCAAACACGGGTGAGCAGAGGGAACCATCCTACTGTGATTATGGGAAATATTGGCACCCTTGAAATGAAAGTGAAGTGCTTTGTCAATCATGAAACCAGCACTTGTCTGTCCTGAAGCACAAATCCTCCATAGCTTTATGTTTTTATTAGTACCACCACTTGGTCGAAGGTATCCATGTCCATGGGCGAGACGACTAGAAGGGCCGTGTACGATTGTTTCTGACTTCTGCTCATGAATAATGCAAAGCATCCCACAGCATGATTGTTATAGTAAGGTAAAGACATTCCTCATAGAATCGGGGAAGAAAAGCGAACTCATCCATGTAGAGTTTGCATTTTAGATTGACTTGACTTGACTTTCCTCCTAACTAAAAGCATGGGAGATTTTAGACATTTAACTGATAAGAGTTCCTCAGATTTGTTGCTGATATTTCAGAAAGAACCTCTAAAGGTTAGGCGATATGAAAGCCGAGCAGTTTTCAGATTCATTTTCGACTTCTTGCCGAGGCTCATTACTAGTCTGACTGTACAAGACAGCGAGCAGCACGGCAGTCGTTCTCAAATATCGATCGCTGACATCCAGAAACCCCAATGCATGATAATTTGACTTGGATTTGCTTCGAGGCTCTTAAAATTGAACCCACATAATGATGAAACACTGTTCACACAATACTATGAGATTTTTTTTTTCCCCACATGAAATTCACTGGGGATTAACTTTTTCTACATATCAGTTATCATTGCATAATAATACCCCCCCCACCCCCCCCCCCCCCCACACACACACACGATCCAGCTCATACCTGTGTATAATATAGGGAATAAATGCATGTTATGATGATCCTTTAAATACACCCGAGTGTCACCCTCATTGTTTAAACTTGTGTGAATTTATTATTATTAAATTATTCTTTAAGAAATTTAATGCAGAACTGATACTCATAATAAAGAGTGTTAAATAATAAGTATTATAATAAGCAATGTTACATTGTCTTGATACCATTAAATCTCATTAACAGAAGATTCTTTATGTATTCATTTATTTACGTTGTTTTATTTTTCTGCCCGGACTGTAATTTGAATGCACAATAAAGTACGTGATTTATTTATTTATTTATTTATTTATTTATTTATTTTCTTAATAATAAAATATGTTTCTGTCAGCAAAAGCAAAAATGTATTATGTGGGCCTCCGCAAATGAAAGAAAATATAAAAAAAAATTTAAAGACATTTTTAACGATTACTTTTGAGATAGTGAGAATAAAAGTACTTTGCTAAATAAAATAAAATAAAATAAAATAAAATAAAATGAAATCACATTCATAGAAATGGCTATAATTCCTAAATGGGTAATGCAGTATTTCTGTAAAATACTTTGAATTTGTAATATACCCTGAATACCTTGAAGTCTACATTTTAAATCACATAGCAGTTGTTTAATTTCAAATCCCACACTGGTGATGTATAGGGAAAAAAAAAAATATGTCCTTGAAACACATGAACCTGCGTGTTGTAAATAATGATGTGAAAATGCCGCAGTTTCATATACACTATACAGTATATACTGTAGCTCGTATAACAGTACAGATTTAACGTCCTTTGGTAATAACTCAACGTACTTTTTTGCAATTAGTGTCAAAATAGCTGGCAACAAAAGTGATAACACTGATCATTAACCATGCGACCTGTTCATCATATTCGTATTCATTCAACCATGTGTTTGTCAGTGGCCGAGTACGTCTCCAGACCTGAACCCTATTGAGCACCTGTAGGGCATCCTCAAGTGGAAGGTGGCGAAGTGCCATGTGTCTGACATCCAGCAGCTCCGTGATGTCGTTATGGAGGAGTGGAAGAGGATCCCAGCAACAACATGTGCAGCTCTGGTGAAGTCCAGACCCAGAAGGATTAAGGTTAAGGATTCAGTGCTAGATAACAGTAACGCTCACGCCAAATATTGGAACGTGATTGGAATTCCTGGTCATGATGGTCCCTCAACCACCACTCGTCTTCAGTTATACCTGTTGCTCTCCTTCATAACAGTCATGTTTATTTACTCACCATGTACTCTAGTCTGAATTGACTTTCATTACCGCTCAGTCTTGTACAGCACCACTCACTTTTTGCACTACTGTTACTTTTATTGCTATACCTTATCTCCGTTGCGCATCTCAATTTGCATTAGTCTGTCCACTGAATATGCACCTGTATTCCCCTACGTCTATGTCATGTCTATGTAACTATGTAAAAGAACATGGACGCATGACTAAGGTTTGCCAAACTGCATCTGAACAAACCGCAAGGCTTCTGGAACAAGGTTCTCTGGACCAATGAAGAGTTGTTTGACCTTAATGTCCAGTGCCATGTTTGTTGAAAAACCAAACGTGAACGGTTCATACACACTGTCAAGCACGGCGGTGGAGGGGTGGCTGATGATTTGGGCTTGGATTTGCAGCCACAGGACCTGGGAACCTTGCAGTCATGTTTGCTGTTTAGTGTATAATTCAAGTGAAATGACAGGTTTATTACCGGAGAATAACTATCAGAGTGTAAATCAATAAAACTGGATATTAATGCTTCGTACTAACTATAAAGCATGCATGCATGAATTCCTCCGGAGAATTATCACTGATCGCAGAAGAACTGTGGTATAAGCAAAAAAGATCGGCCATGGATTAGTAGCATGGTAAAAAGGTCCACGTGTGGGTGTCATGGTCAGGTGTACACAGGCTTTTATCCAAAAAAATGTACATTAGTAATAATTGTATACTCTTCGAAGGAAATATAATACAGTGGAGCCTTGGATTACGAGCATAACTCGTTCCGGAACCGGACTCGTATTCCAAAACACTCGTAAACCAAATCGAATTTTCCCATAAGAAATAATGAAAGCTCAAATTATTCGTTCCACAGCCCAAAAAAATAAATACATAAATATAATCGATACAATATATAAAGTAAAAATAAAACAAATTAACCTGCACTTTACTTTAAAAAAATTTAAATAAATCCCGAAAGATAAGTGTTTCCGTTTGTGCGGGCAGGCGCCGTGTATTTGTGTGTGTGTGGAATTAGCCCCTTCCCTCGCCTCGTCTTACACAGTAAGACTCCTCCTCCCTCGCCCCACCTCGCTTTTTAAGTTTCACAACAAACACACACACACACACACACACACACACACACACACACACACACACACACACACACACACACAACAGAAGCACTGTTTTAACAAAGAAATCTGTCTAATGACACTCGCATGAGCGCATACTAATGAAATCACTGATGTAAAGTAAAAAAAAAAGATAAAACAAATGAACCAACACCTTACCTTTGAAAAGAATCCCGACAGAGCGGAGTTTTCCGTGTGAAGAAAGCGTGTCTGCGTGTGTGAAGCCGAGAGAGTGTGTGCATCCATGTGTGTGTGGGTGTCAAATTACGCGTGCGCACAAGCGAGAGAGTTTGTGTGTGTGTGTGTGTGTGTGTGTGTGTGTGTGTGTGTGTGTCGGTGTCAAATTACGCGCGAGCACACACATATGAGACACGATGAAACAGAGAGGGAGACGTTGATTATACCAGTAAGAGACGAGCACTAAGACCCAGGGGAGCAGGGGAGACGATTACCCATAATTCCGCAGGGCAAGAGAGAGAAAAATCATTGGTTCAGTTGTGATCACTTGCCACTCGGTGTCAAAATAAGAGTGTAAAAAAAAATTGCTTGCGTGATACATGATACTCGGCGCTCGTAAACTAATACTTGCTCGGTTTCCGATTAAAAATTTATTAAAAATCTTTGCTCGGTTTGCGGAACACTCGTAAACCACGTTACTCGCAATCCGAGGTTCCACTGTATAGGATTTGACTTGGGCAATTTTATGTAAACTAATTTTATGTAACAGGCCACATTAGACTTATTCCAAGGTAAAAATGTGGCAGACCAGAAAAAAAGCTATCCACTATAAATATGGAATTTATTTTTAATTAAATTTTAGTTATAATCACTTTAATAAAAAAAATAAATAATAAATCACTTTATCCTTCTGGTTAACAAGCTTTCATATTTTCATATTCATCAGACGTGAATCTTCGTCCTCGTAGGGCTGCTTTTAGGGGACCAAACAAGTGAACGTCTGATGGAGCGAGATCAGGACTATAGGGAGGATGCTTTAACACAAAAAAATTTAATTGGTTTTTGCAGAAGCGTTTTGCAGAGTGTTGAAAGTGTGGGCAGAAGCGTGCGGACATGCATCATCATGCGAGATCACGACGCCCTTGGATAGCGGACCTGTGTGTTTAATCGTATGTTTAGGCCTCAGCTCTTCAATAAGTGTCTCACTGTAACGAGCCATGTTGGTTGTTCAACCTTTTTCCAGATAATGTTCCAATACTTCTGGCCCTTGAGAATCCCAGAAAACTGTAAACGTTGATGAATTTTCCAGCTGACTTTTGAATTTTTTTATTAAAACCATTACCATTAAAACCACCTATAGATTTTGGGTTCCCCTTGTCCCAACAGGGCCGCCCTGGCCCTTTAGACCATGACTCCACAAGACCTCTGGGGGTGTGCTGTGATGTGGGGCCTCTGTGGATTGGATTGGTGTGTATGGACCATCCCCTGGGTACTTGGATGACATGGAGCATTGGATTGGGAATTTAGGTGATTAGGCTATTAGGTGATCTTGTGCTCATGTGGCACAGCAGGCTATGTTGTTCTCTTGCCTTTCTATCAAAGCCAGCATTTCCTTTTTTTCTGCGGTTTGTGCTGCTTTGACTTTTCTTTGACCGGACAGGCTGGCCTTTGGTCCCCATGGGCATGGGTGAGCCTTGTGTGCCCATGATCATGTCTCCAGTTTATTGGTCTATAGCTGATGATCAATGTTGTTCATGTCACCTGTTAGAGGTCACAATGGTATGGCTGATCGGTGTAATTCTAAGAAGTGCATAATATCATGCACTACAAATTTGCCATTTAGTATACAGCAGTTCTGACTTTCAGAAGTCTCTCTCTCTTTGTGTGTAATCTCAGTTGCCCAGATTTCCATAAAGAACCACCCACAGATTAGCATACAAGGTAAACAACTTGCCTTTAACAAAGTGATTTCATGGCTGCGTGTGTAACCTATTGCATATAGTTACAGTTGCAGTGCTACAACTGCGGTGTTGCTTAAATCCCTGATTGGTGGTTTAATGTTCAGCACTGTCGCCTTGCACCTCCAGGACCTGGGTTTGAGTTCCGCATCGGGTCTGCGTGCATGGAGTTTGCATGTTCGCCACTTGCTCGGTGGGTTTCCTTCGAGGACTCATGCAATTGAAGCTAATTGGCATTTCCAAATTGCCCAGAGTGTGTAAATGTTGACCGGAGGTCCTGCCACTGTTGTTCAAATGGGAATAAATACAACGGTCACCATTGGCCTCATTGGTTCCGAGTTGGACTACCAAGGCTCCTAGATGGATGGATGGATGGATGGAATATAAGTGCATAGAAGATCATTATTTGGCTCTGTGTTGTCTGAAATGTTGGAATGTGCCTTGAGTTTACAGTGATGCTGTCGCTGGGGTGACTTGCTGGCAAAGATCAACGAAAATTGCACTGAGCAAACAAAACTGACTGATAACACATCACTCTCAGCTTTCTGCTTTCCGCCATCCTCAAAATCATTTCTCCTCCCCGATGCTGTGCGCGCCAAATTTTCAAGCAAGTCATCAAATCTTCAGGAATCCATTTTACAAAACGTTTTCATTTCGTCTGTGTCACCTGTGTGAGCGGCGCTGAAAGCACAAAAACGAACGATTTCTCAGACGGGAGGTCCTCATAATCAGTTTACATGTGATTTCTATCACTACTGGTTTCTGCACAGTTAACTCTGTACAGAGACCGTTGATAAATGAGAAACCACTGGTGTTGTGGTAGTAGAGTGAGATTGAACTGCAGTTTGTGAAATTCCATTTCAACAACATAACATCAAAACCATCTTGGGATTAATAGCAGGCTTGTTTTATGGTCTGGAAACCCACAGCATGTCTCCTTGATTTAATAAGGACAGCACTGAGGTGAGCTTGTGCCGAGGACCCTGATTCCGCCCTGATGAGCACTAATCACAGGTAGTAAACCTGCATAAGAGTTAGAGTATTATCCCCTTTAATTTCATGAATGTGCCAAACAAAATGACCTGCCTGAAAAAAAAAGAAAAAGATAAGAAGGTCATGTAAACACGGCTAGCTGGCGTTTCAAGATGATATTCCATGGTTCAGCAGTAACAGGATTCATGGTCGGTTGCATATTGTGGTCAATTAAACATACATTATGTAAATGTGTAAACCGATGGTTCTTGAGTCAGCTCAGAGCATGTTATGAAATAATGTTGAATATAAGCAAATGAAATATTAAAAGGGTGATTTCATTTTAAAACGCTGAATCGAGGAAAACATTAATTAAACTATTATAAAGCGTCTCATCAATTCAGTGATGTCTCATGAATATTGTTCTCTCAGCTAAAACATCTCATTCTTTTACAAGGGTACTTTAAAGGCGATGGCTATATTTTTTAATTATTAAATTGGTTGCATATTTTATAGGGAATTATTGAATACCCAGAATACGGTTAACTAGGATCTATGCTAATGTAACAGGACTGATAATGACATTCTAACATTTGATGATGATAATAATAATAATAATAATAATAATAGTTATTATTGTTGTTGTTGTTGTTGTTATTATTATTATTATTATTGTTAAAATATATATAATTCGGTTTACAGTGCCATCTATCAATTATGTTAAAAGTGGAAAAAGAGCACATTTTTCTTCTTCTCATGTTCAGAAAATTTTGATGATGCAACTTCTTGTTCCTGCAACTTGTTGAATATTTTTCCAAATATTTCATAGGAATTATGGTGACATGCTCAGGTAACAGTGATGAGTAAATGTGTTCAGACAGAACAAATATTAATACTAATGAATAAAAATAAATAGCCTAGTAATAAAGTGATAAAAGCTTAAATTATGGCAATTAAAAATGAAAAGTCCAGCTAAATAAATACGATTTAGGATGGTTTTTTAAAGAAATCATAATGTTTATTGATGTTTTAATGAACACGCAGGTTGTTGTGACGAGCAGTTTACATGTTTTAATCTATCCTGCCGTTACTTGCCATTATAAATAAATAGTGGTAAATATAATGACATTAGGACCCAAAGGGCCCCCCGGGTGTGATTACCCTAAAGAAGTGTCCATGTGCCATGTATTTAATACTTTATTAACGCATCCATTTAACATATTCTGATTTTCTCCCATGAGTTCTTTAATGGTTACACAGCGATGTACTGGAAATATTTAGTCTTCCTTAAATTACAGTTTAATCTTGTCTATTAGGCCTCGGCAGTATCCTCAGTCCCAGAGTCAGCTTTCCTGCAGCTTTAAACACTGAGAGGCATCAACTGTGTGGATTAAATAAAGACACCAGTGTAATCTGAGTACTGAATTAAAAAAAAAAAGAAAAAAGAAAGTGCACTGCATGATTTGAGGATTTTATGTTTACATATTTATATTTTTTTCTTGTAACAAAAGCTTTTAATCACAGAAATATTTCACATAAGACTTCTTTTTTTGTTTTAAATTTTTACAACCCAAGGGGGAAAAAAAAAAAATCTGTCTATGTAACAACACATACACACATTGATGCACCTTCTTACTGTCGCTGACCGGGAAAATAAAAGCATCACTGTACACCTTGCTTTCATACATAGTTGTACAAACAAACAAACAAACAAACAAACAAACAAAAAAAAAACAGAAATAATAATTTCTGTTTATCATTTAACGAGTTTAAAAAAAAAAAAAAAAAAGGTTATTACACAAGTGCGGTAAGAAAAAAATAATACACAAAAATGTAACTGAAATGGAAATTAAATTGTTTACATATTTTCTTTTAAATAATTCAAAATAATTATTGATTGATGGTATGTATTAAAGGCAATAAACTAATAATTCTATGCACATATAAAAATAAATGTTTTCCAACTAAGAAAAAATACATATGATTTGAAATGGTAACCTCTTAATCATCACATTTACAACTTACTGTATCAGAGGCAGAAACTGTTTATTTCTGTATTTCGTAGAAAATGTTAGAAATTCCACAGAAATCATTGACGGATTTTATTGGCGAGAAACAGACAGAATGATGAAGAAAAAACCATGAACAATATAAGCCAATATTACCAAACCTGTACCTTAGGACAAGTCAGTGGTAGAACAAATCCTTTATTTTCTAGTGACCCATTAAAAGATTTAAGGTAAAAAAAAAAATAAAAAAAAAAAGGATGAAATTTTATGTTTCATAAAACAGCTAATTCATTATTCATAATTCATGAGAGCACTCAGTGGTGACATCTCGCTCCTGTAGCCGACATCATTAACATTTTTAATATGAGTTAGACTTTCAAACGTGTGTATATCGGAACACTAAGCTATAAAGCAACAAGTCAGGGAAAGATCGGTAATCTGATTTATTACAAAAAAAAAAAAAAAAAAAAAAAAAAAAAAAAGTGATTTGACAAAAAAAGTAAAAAATACTGTTTATTATACATTCACATTTCTTTTGTTTCATGTCTTTTTCATACAAATTTGTTTTTCATCAAATGAACTGCACACATTTAGTCTTTTGTGCCATTTGTGCACATCCACTTACTTGAGAAAGAAAGAAAAAAAAAAAGCATTTTTTTTTTTTTCTCTGAAATTCTCATACATCATTCGTGATCAGATATAAAATCCAATCCACATCTGTTCTCAAATTGCGAACGCAGTCGGTGAGAGCTTCGGGTTCAGGCTCCAGTGATGGCGGCCAGGCAGCGCTGTCGCGACGTCCCTCGTTCATATGCTCATAATGTCAACCCGGAGTTTGTCTTTTGATCAAATGGACAGAATGACAGAAAAAAAGTCATTAACATGGGAGTTCATGCAGTACATATCCTATCAATCCAGTCCTACGAGTCCTCCTTCTTTTGAAAATTCAGCTCATTTGCTTTTCTCCAAACAGGATTGATGCCAAAAGTCTGGCCTTTTCTGACAAAAGATGAGTCAGAAGTCTCGGCCATTAATCAGACTGTACTCTCCATGACCCATTCGGAGCTGTCAAGCGTCCCTTTATCTCCTTCGCCCTCGCTCTCGTCGCACTGCAGCAGCATGCCGTTCACTGACAGGCTCCTTTTAGTCCAGATGTTGCTGATACGCTGTGGGTAGCTAAGGCACTGCGAAGCACCAACATCACCCATGTCAAAGGAGTGACTGCGCTTGGGCTTGCTCTCCAGCGGCAGCCTGAGCAAGCGGCCGAGCCTGGAGTCCCCGCGGCCCAGCAGTGGCTCCTTGTCTGAAAGAATGTCGGCCAAGATGGCCCCTGTAGAGGAACGGTTACCTGGATCTCTGGCTGGAGCTTTTATGTCCAGAGAGGCAAAAGCTCCGAGCAGGTGGTCTAGATTTGCCCTTGTTTTAGCTGGAGCGTGCTTCCATCTGTGAGCTCCAGTGCTGGACTCGGCACACGCGTCGTAACGCCCCACCTTCTCGCAGCCGATCGTGTCTGTTGAGGAAGTGGAAGAGAGGCTGCTTTGCAAAGAGCCACACTTAAACTCTACTACCTCATCATGCATCACAACTATGGCTTTAGGGGCCGGAGGTAGAGGAGCCCCACTGACCAACTGCGCTGCCTGCATTCCACCATTGGTTTGAGAGTAAGTGTTGCTGACTGATACAAGCTTGGCGACTTGGGAAGAGCTACTCACTTTGTAGCGCACCATGAGGATGACAATGAAGACCAGCAGAGTCGCCACGATCACGCCGCCGATCACCAAGATCATAGTCCCCCCGAGGAACTGCCTGTGAAGGGACTGGCAGCGAGGATAGTCGTCACGAGTCACAAACTGAACGCAGCCCACTATGTTGGTGGCGGTCAGGGTGGTGGCAGTGTCGTCCCAGATGGCGAGCACACACAGGTCGTACTGCATCCCCGGCATCAGGTTGTTGACCACAAAGGCTCTGCTGGCAAATGGTATCATCCTGCGAACAAGAATAAAAAAAAAATAAAAAAAAAGGAATAAAGGCTTTAAAAGAGAAGAGACCAAATGAAACAAAACAATATAGAACCAATATACAAATATTATAAACAACCTCAACAAACTAAACAAGAAAGAAAAAAAAATCGCAACTATGATGCAAATAGTATTAAATTATTAAAATTAAATTATTAGTTTGGCTGTTAATTGCTTTTTTGACACTGATATTTAAAAAAAATGTAAGAAACCAATTTAAAATCCTTTTGCAATATCTTAATTCCACATAATTTTACTGTAATTAAAATTATGCATTTAGCAGAATAGAAATACTCAGAAAAGATATTCCGTATTTCTGTAATAATGTACAGAATTATATAAACAGACCAGGTCCCAAGTAAAACCTCTTCAAAATAATAATAATAAAAAAAGTAAAAACCCTTAAAGTCTCCTCATTTTTTCTTTCTCCAAAAAGACTATGAAAAGAAGAATGAACAAAAGAACATCAAGTGTTTGAATCTAAGATAAGCACTTGAAGATTTTATTTTTATTTTTATTATTATTATTGAAAATCAATGGGAGCTTTTGAAATAATATTTTCACTGCAGCACTGAAGCAGTCACACTTTTTAAAAAGAATTTTTAGCAAGCGGTTATCCATAACGGAGTTCAACATTACTACGACTACTATGCTCAATATTTCCTACTTTCAGAAAGTCTACATATACATTGCGTATCCTATACAGGGTCACGAGGGGACTGGAACCTATTCAGCGCATGAAACTCCCATACTACTACTACTACTAATAATAATAACAATAATTATTATTATATTTTATTATTATTCATATATTATTCGTTGTATAGGCAATAATAATAATACACACACATATTATTATTATAACAATAATGAATGCATTCTGTATAATTGCAAAAATAATCACAGAATTACAAAATCAACAAGTTACAAAAGTAATCAGTAACAGCAGCAACAACAACAACAACAACAACAAAAAAAAACCCAAAGTGCCCTTGAAATAAAAAAATCAATGAATCAAACAAACAAACAAAAAATACACCTTAAAAAAATTCTTTCTTGGGCCTTTCATGCACTCTGAAACTTATCGAGTCAGATTACAGTAAAGCATCATGTCTGCCAAGCCGACAATTATGTGTCTTGAACACTAAGTATTTTGCTGGTATTTATGGTTCTGTTTATTGCCTCTAGCTTGTTTGTATACAGCTTATATCATAAGCCGTGATGAAGAACCAGTGGTATGTGTCAGTGCTCATTTGTGCACTCTTTGAATTTCTTATATTGAAATGAAAAAACCATACACAATTGCAGCAACGAAAAAAAAAAAACAATAATAAAACAAGCAAAAAAAAAAAAAGTGCCTGTCATCATGAGGCTAATTAAATCATAAAGGTAATGGGTGCAGTAGTTCAGCAGTTTCAACAGCTTTGCATTCTTCTGGCATATATATTGCCATGTGGTGTGTCTTTGAAGATTCCTGGCTGGTGAGATATAAACAGGTTTTTAATTAAAGCATAAAAGATTAGACAACTGTGCCCTTCTGAGAGCTCTACACACAAACAAAACAATTACACAAATGCATTTTGCCTCATTTTCCAGGTGGTGCTGTGATTTTATTTTATTTTTTTATTTTTTTTAGACGACAAGGTGAATGAAGATGCACAGATAAAAGGAAGAATGAAAAGCAAAACTAACTACATGCATCAGTAGTCTGGCTAAAGTAGTGCTGCTGAAGGGTTTGAAGCTCCAGTTAATATTTATGCTCTGAATTACAAAGATTAAAAAGTGATAAATACTCATTTGTGTGCACAGGCAGATAGACCGTTGCACAGATGGATTGTGCAGGCAGTGACTTTGGTTGCAAGTGATTTACAAATTTACAAATACACAATGTCAATAATAATAATAATAATAATAATAATAGATGAATGCTCACATATAATGTTAAAAAAAATATAAAGATTAAACAACGTGTAAATTATAATAGCTGAGTTCAGATCTCTCACTCGAATAAAATGGAAGCTTGCCACACACAATGTATAATTCTGTAGGAGTAGCAAGTGTACCGCTTGACCAAAAAAAGCAAAGAAATCAACTTAGAAAATTAAATGGACTTAATAATCTATCAATGCATAATTAAAATCTGGAAGGACAGTGCTGAAGTGTCAACTTTTTGGGGGAGAGAAGGTTTTATCATATGAAAAATGTTTCAAGGCATTCATTTTGGGAGAGAAGCAAATTACAGTGGAACCTTGGATTACGAGCATAATTCGTTCTGGAAGTGGGCTCGTATTTCAAAACACTTGTAAACCAAATTGAATTTTCCCATA